>JANHGL010016912.1:75184-98977 GCA_024611195.1 Ceyx melanurus
TAATATAACCACATTTTTAAAAAGTGTGTGTTTGTGTGTGTGTATATATATATATATATATATGTATATCTAATAATTTCTTGGTGAGTTAATGGAAGTCCTAAGTACATTATCCTAGAAGCTGAAGTCATCTTTCCAACAGGTGAACAATTAATGGATGGCAAAGCTGTGACCGAGAGTTGGGACTGCAGCTTGTGGAAAGGCATTAGATCCTTGCTCTGGTGTGGGCATGGCATTTGTGCCTGCCATGTATATGCAATTCCTGTGCTTGGTTTCTGTGGTACAGCAGAGATGATTTACCCACATAGCAGGGCCATTTGTTAGGGTGAAGTCATCGGTGTTGAGTTATTAAGGCTGTACAGAGGCACATCCGTATGCAGGGCAGCACAAAGTGAGTGTGAAGCTCATCTTTCTCCTCCCAGATTGTGCCGTGGACTCTTGCACAGGCCATATCCCACCCTCAGCTGGGTGCAGTGCTCAGCTATTGATAATATGGGCAGAAATTGAATCTGAAGCCTGAGGCCTTTCTGCACTGGGAGAGTATTGTGAAACAAAGCCAGGGTGTGAATTTAAAGTGTAATAGCTGTTCCGAGTGCACTTCTCATGTGGGCAGTTTTATTCTGCTCCGAGAGGGCCTTTGTGCAGTTCTGCTTCATCCATTGCCAAAGGCACTCTCAGTGCAGAGAGAAGAATGCCCACACAGGGAGCAAATAGCTTTTCCAGGCTATTTCACCATGCTGAGTTGTCCCAGGAGATGCACACAGTTTCATGTCCCTACGAATATTACAGGAGCTTACCCTTCAGCTTGCTCTTCCACCAGAGCTTTCACGTGGGGAAACACTCTTTGCAGGGGGTGGTTGGTGGAGTTGTGTCTCCTGGACTCTGCAGCAGGCATCACTCATTTGCCTCAAGTTATGGGGCTGTCCTCGGGGATCTGTGAGATTTTGGGCTTCTCTGGACATTACTGGTGTTGCAGCTTGGCATTCTCCATCAGTACCATTTCTTCTCACAGTGTGTCTTAGCTGCTGACAAGAGCTCCTCTGAGATCATGTCTGTGTTCAGGTGTTGTTCCTTTTTGTACAAAACAGTCCAGCAAACCTGTGCACTGGGTATGATCATTATCTGAATATTGTTGAATAGGAAAAGAAAAAAATCCCATCTGCTCCGCAGAGAAGCAGTGTGAAGAGCAGGCTCTGTGACTAAATAAATTCACATCTGTTTAGTAAAACCATCAACTGGTGAGCAGAGGGGCCTAATGTGAATCGCATGTTGAAACCACAAGTATGGGCGAGATGAGTTGCAAGAGAGCCTGGAAGTGTTGATCCATGTGAGCAACTGTTTCCTTATTCTTTCCCTCTACCAGTTGCCTGGGTAAATGATGTAGAATCAAAAAAACAAGGATGTGCACATATGTACACATGCATATGTGCATATTGTTCCTATTCCATGCATGATTAAATTATCTTCCTGTATCACCTTGAGCTATTAAATCCTAACTTCCATTGAAAGGGCACTGGGTTGTAGAGGGGGCTGTAGAGGAGGGAGGGCAGAGCTGGCATGGAGAGAGCAAGTGCAGCTGTTCCCTGGTTCTGTTTCTTCACAGAAAATGGCCCTGAGGTAGCTTGCTTTTTTATAAAAAGGAACTTGCCTTGGAAGTGATTCCTCAGGGTGACATCTCCAGCAGTGTCATCTCAAGGAGCCCGATGGGAGCAACCTAGAAACTTCAAAGGGTAGATCATGCCTTCATGTGCTCAAGGTGTTTTCCAAAGAGGTATCTACGTTCCAGTCTTAACAGACTCCATCTTTTCATGGATCAATTTAATTTGTTGCTGAGGCTTTCCCCTCTCTTAAGTCCTGAAGAAACAAAGGGCAGCTCAAGTTTCTGTATTTGTTGCATCTGCAGTTTATTTTTTTCTGTGCCAAGAACATCGATACAGTTTCAAAACATAGTATTTTTATGACGTGAGGCAGCAGTTTCTAACTTAAAACCAGGAGAGTTTTGGGGATGTACATGCAACTCAGGTGCCTCAGTTAGGTCATTTGGCTGGTCTTCATAGCCCCTTAGAGAGTCTATTCAGAGGAGCAGGCGTCTTCTCTCCCACAGGATCTCATGAAAAGAAACATGCAATAATTTCAATCTCAAAGGTGGTTTCTTGTTGCTGTCTTGCCTTTTGTCCTAGATATTTTGCAGTAAACGAGGCCAAACTTGCAGGAACAGGGTGCTGGTAGATAGATGGTGGCTGTTAGACCCACATTGCACAGATTCTGATCTCCTGCAGTTCAGTCTGCTTTCTTCAGCTGACAGAGCTGTGCTCATACAGCTCACCCGGGATGTGAGCTCTGCAGGAGTGCACTGGAGGTAATGAAGCACTTAAAGGGCTGGTGGGGTTGAAGGTCCATGTGGAATGATTAAGGTGTTGGCAGCTGTGTTACTTTGAAGGAGAAATATCTGCATTATGCAGCACAGGCATACTGAAATGCCTTGCAGACGCTTAGTCGTGCGTGGGAACCTGCTTTGCCTGAGACCTGTGAGACAGTGATAGCAGCTATTGGAGGGGTTTGATTAACAGAGCTGTGTATGCACTTACCCTCTGCAGGGCCCAGCTGCCCTGGCGTGGCTCAAAGCAGAAGTCACTGTCAGCAGTGGCTAAAACACAACAGACTATTGCTGTGTGTATACATAGAGTAAAAGTCTTGTCCTTCCTTCCCCTCCAAAAAAAATTGCCTGTGGTCATGATTCATTTCATTGCTTCCAGCATCACCCCCTTCCCCTGCCCCTGCCAAGGTGCAGTGAAGATAGAGGAGCACTGGAATCTTTTCCTGGAGACTGTCTGATTTGAGCTGTTTTACATCTAGGGAGCCACTGTGGCCCAGCAAGTATGGAAACTTTTGTCACAAGAAAACTTCGTATCGATTTCAGGGAAGGGGAACAAATGGTTTATTTGGGTGGTCAAAAGCAGAAGACACCAGTGTGACAGTGGTGGAGCAACTGGAGGTAGCATTGTAATATGATGAGCTTGTTTAGCAAAATTGCAAGGCCAGTGTGGATGCCTGGCTGGGTTAACTTTGTTGCTGGCACTGTGGTTTGTGCCAGATGAGGAGTTATCTCCCAGAGCTGAGAGTACTGCAGTTCTTGAATGAATGGACACTGAGATAAAAGGGAAGCGCAGCAGTTTCCTAGGCTGGTTCTCAGTGGTTTTATGAGTTTCAAAGAAGAATTGAAAATTCTTCAGCACTTGTCTTCAGTCACAAGTTTCTGTTGAGAGCAGAACTAATGCCCTATGGTTACTAAAACAGAGCTTTATCTTGATGTGCTCCAAAGTGTCATGGCATGTTTCTCTTTGCTCTTAATATTCCTCTTCACCCGTTTATTTCCTTGTGCTTCTAGAACATCCCCTTTGAACAACTGTCTTCTCAATGTGCTTTATGTTGTTTATTGCCAAAAGCATTGGTGTAGCTAAAATCACCTTGTGACTTACCCTACTATCCATGTGCCCATGAACATTTCAGGAGCTCTTCCAGCTTAGGCATCATCTCAAAATAGGCCTTTTATTCTTCTTTCTTTATTGAGAAAAGGACCTGGAGTAGGCAGTGGACACCAGGTGAATTGTGAGTCTACTGTGTGCTATCAGTGCTATAAAAGCACACTGGATATGGGGTTGCTTCAGGAGAAGCCTGGACAGTAGACTGAGTTATTGGTCACCTTTACTCTCTGCTGGTGAGGCTGTTATCCAGTCTTGAGTCCTCCCGTTGAAGTGGGATGTCGAAGAGCTGGAGGGGGTCCAGAAGAGAAGCAAAGATATGGAGCACGTGGCCTACAAGAAGAGGCTGAGGGAGCTTTGCTTTCTGTCTCTGATAGAGAGGAGGCAAATGAGTGATCCAGTGGTAGCCTGTGACTACTGCCAGGGATGTTCTGAAGACAATAGAGACAAATGCTTCTGTCCAGATGGCAAAACAAAATTCCATGCATAGGGAACTGGGAGAGTCAGCTGGAGAGCTGGGAAAACATTTTTATTGGGAAGATAGTGCAATACTTGAACATGTCCCAGGTAGCAAGGGATTTCCCATTTTGGAGGTTTTTCAAGGACAAAGCTACAGCAATCCTTATCTAATGTTGGTGATAGTCCAGTCTCTTGCTAAAAGCAGGACTTGGTAACCTCCAGAGATCCTCTTTTTTTTTCTTTCTTTCTTTTTTTTTTTCTTTCCACAGGCTTTCAGCTTCTTAAAGGAGGAAACACAAATCTTTATTTTTGCCTTGTGTTGCAAAAGGGTGACAAGAATACATTGGGATGCTCCTGTCTTGATAATGTTAAATCACCTGTTGTGAAATGCAGAGAAATGTACTCTTTTCTTTTTCTGATTGTTTATTAGATGTCTGTGTACTTTATTTCCTACAGTTTTCATGCACTCAAGTGTCCTGCTTCCATCAGCAGTCTCTCCAGAGCATCAGTTCCTAGCCATCTGGCAGCAATCACTCTTCTGTCTGTTTGGATATAGGATCTTCCATAGGAAGAAGCCTGTTTCCCCAGATTATTTATAAGGTGCCATGGGCTGAGCTGTCAAAACCAAGGTACAGGTTGGTGCAGTGTTCAGGAAGGAGGAGAAATCATCGAAGGATTTGTCATACTAGAAGCTGTGACTTCCAGGATGGCTTGGGATCTGGGGGAGGAAAAGTTAAGTGGATCAAGTGGGAGGAAGAGAATTGGGGATTAAAGATTTTGATCCTGGACACAGTTCCTACACATTAATTGATTTAATTGCTGCTTTTTAGGCATCACAGTTTCAAAGTCTGGTTTGTACTGCCAGCCCCTTGAGGTGTCACAAGATTATAGTGCTGTCGGTCCTGCACCCCCATTCTTCTTGAGTGGGGCCCATGCTGTGCCCCAGATACGGCTGCAGTTGCATTTCCATTCTCAGAAATCCTCTGGAGAGCTTGGTGTTCAGACTGCCAATAGCAAATATGTTTTCTTCCAGGGATAGCAGCATCTGACTCTTACTGCAACCACAGCTATTTTGGAAGAGAAGTGAAGTGCAGGGAACCCATTGTAAATAAAAAGCCCCCCTACACCCACGCCAGCCTTGCGGGCTGGGACCTCAAGCTCTGCACTGTTTCCTTGTTCACTCTGTATCAGTTTCCCACTCTCCTCTGAGCTTGGATCCCTGCTGTTTCTCCCCAGGCTGAGACATATACACACAGTGCTCTGCAAAGCTAATACAATTATCCGTGTGTCAATATGCTGCCACGGTCCCATTTGGTCCCACTGGGATCTTGTTGATATCTCACTGCTGAGCTGAATGTTACTTCTGCATGGTTCCTTCTTGTTTACAGCCAGCATCAGCATCCGAACAGCCTGGGCTTGCTCTAACAGCTTTAACCTTGCCATCTCGTGTTGTCCTGATTTCTCTTGTGTGAGACTGTTGATAGGCCTGATTCCAGTATGTCTCCGTTGGTTGAGAAGTCCAATCCCTTAACCATTTTATTTGATGGATAAGCCTGTGTTGCTTGGCGGTACCTTGCTGAAGTAGGAAGCCAAGTACTGAGCTGTGCTATAGGCAAGACATGAATGTGGGCACAGAAGGAATAAAGGCTTTAAATTTTTCTTTTTTTCGCAGAGGGATCTTGAAAATAAATCATGTGCAGGGAAACAGTATCTGTGTAAGGTAGCTCACGGTTTCAGACTCACAAAATAACTTCCCTGCATCCTTCTGCCTGTTCTTTTGCTGTCCCTATTGATATATTTTCCTCTCTCACTTTATACACAAAATTTTAAAACATCCATCTAAAACTTTTCTTTGTGGTGTAACAGCATCCTCACAAACTTGTAGGTCAAGTTATCAGGAAGAGAAGCTTTAAGAATTGGAAGAAATTTGTCTGGCTCAGAGCTACCTCCTGGCTCAGCTCTTAGGGTTCAACCACAAACTTGCTGTATTTGAGTAAGCATTTTGGGCTGGCCACCGGGTCTACCTCCTCCATGACAATTGCCCTGGGGTTTCTTGTGACCACAAGTAGCTGAGGGCTTGGATTAATGTTTTATTCAATATAATTATGTTTGGAGTGGCTGAGGATTGTCTCATACCACAGAAGTTAAGAATCAGCCTGCTCTCTGGTGAGATTGTAATGTGGTCACTAGAATTGTATTAGATTAGACAGATCTATCTATCTCCAGGGAGCCAGAACTATCTCCTTTTTCCAATGCACATGGGCCAGTCAAGTTCAATTTATTGCGATTTTAAAGCCTGGTTTGTCATCCAACACCAGGATGTGACATGGCTGTAAAAGGAAGATCTCGTTCATCAGCTTTTATGTGTGTGTTTTGCAGTACCCATCAAATTCAAATAGCCTGCATCTGATCCCAAAAGTACTAATACAATTATACTGGGAAAGAAAATAAGTTTTATGTTTGGCTTGCCCTTCTACCTTTTCCACTGTTGAAGCTGATACAAGAGAAATGAGCTAAGAAGGAAACTTAGGAAATGGTAATTTTTTGGTTGATACCAAAATTATCCTAGCAGAAGGATTTTTGGTTTAAAAATGAATGTTATATTGGGTTGGTATCTGATGAAATATATTCCTGGTGACATTAACCTGTGTCAAGCATCTTTGTAGCAGAGGCCATTCTTTACCATCATGTTTTTACCATCTCCACTATGGACTTGCTGTCTTCTTGTTACATCTTAGTAATGCCTGAGAAGTTGTAGTGACTTTAGTACACAAAACAAAAGTTACATCCCAAACTGGTGTGGATCTGCTGGCAAAACACCCAAAGGAGGGATGCAGCCATGCTATGAGAAAAAAAAAAAACCAACACATTTTTTTCCAAGCGTTGGTTACTTAGATAAAAGAATGGGCACGTGCTGGGTTCATTTGCAACTAGAGAATAAAGACTATAATGTTTCATTGCCAGTAGGCGATATTGCTGGCATGTCTTAAGTGAGATACAGCTATATTGCTGCAAACCCTTTTCAGTGCAGATAAAGTCACAGCTGGAAGTCTGGGGTTTCAGAGTCATAGCATAATTGATTGTGGAAGGGATCTCTGGAGGTCATCTGAGCCAACCCCTCGCTCAAAGCAAAGCAAACTTTGAATTTAAATCAGGTCTTCTGGAGGATCCCATGGAAATTTGATTGAAACTGTTAGAGCGAGAGGATAGTAGATTATATGCTTCGAGGAATAATTCAGCACAAACAGTTCTCTAACTAGGTTTCTCTTTCTTTTTAGTTCCTGTGATTACATTAGTGATGTCCCACAGTAGGAAACTGGTGAATGCTTTCAGCCCTGTTTAACTGAAGAAGTGACTTTGATTTTATTCATTTGTTTGTTTATTTAGACTGGATTGAGCTGAAGATACAAAACTCTGATTGTAAGGGGAGAGTGAGAGTTAAACTCGCTCCAGCTGACACCTGCTGTGAAAGAGTAAAGCAAAATGGCAAGAAATGTCCATAAACAGTGTAAAATGTGGTATCAAAGAAACCTCATCTCAGAGAGAAATGTGCCCCAAGGACTCCAAGTCCAATTTGCATCTGGTCAAGTACTCAGTTGCTGGAGGTTGACAGCACCTTCCATTTTACTACTTCTTGTTTTGGAGTTGTTTGGTGACTCATTTGACTCCTTTTAGCTCTCCATTGCTCACTGGTGAGGAGGGTCATATCAGCCCCACACACAGTGCAGAATTATTCCTGCAGTTCCATGGTTCCCCTGGTTGCTGCCGTGATGGTTGAGAAGCACAAAGGGCCGGAGTCAGTTTGCTGATGGGA
This sequence comes from Ceyx melanurus, assembly GCA_024611195.1. Lineage (NCBI taxonomy): Eukaryota > Metazoa > Chordata > Aves > Coraciiformes > Alcedinidae > Ceyx > Ceyx melanurus. The sequence continues at coordinate 82,940 of JANHGL010016912.1, forward strand.
GCACTGGACGGAGGAGCTTCGCTGGACTTAGTATTACAAAATGTAAATCTGTGGAGATGTTGTGCAGATCGGCAATGATTAAGGGAGTTCAGAAGGAATCCCAATTCCCCAAATCACATAATTTCCCATATGATGTAAAACTGATGAGGATAAGTAGTGCCATATGGGAAAGACATCCCAGGAGAGCTTGGGCAGGGTTTGTAAGTACCTATGGCACTTCCTATGTTTGCTTAAAGATCTCTAATGAGACCAGAATTTTGACATTATATCCTCTTTTGGAGGCCACAAGAAGCAGGAAAGCTTAATGACTAGAGATCTTCAGCCATAAATGGAGAAATAAAGTCATTTAACTTTCAAGCTGAACAGTGACAAGAGAAACAAGCAGCTTTGGGAGTTTGTGAAGAGCAAACCTCCCTGGTCAGCCTCAATTACTACTTTTGGCTAATTAGTGGAGTGAAGGTGATGAGGATAAAGCAAAGAACTATATTTTAGCAGGGCATTTAGGTTTGTGCTTTGGGGAATTTAAGGGAAAAAAAAAAAAGACTAATAAGCTTAAAGCAGAAACATCCAGTATTGTATATTGCATTTCTAACTAAAAAGGGCAATGTGTGGCATGATTTTGCATCCTGAAGGATATTCCCTTGGTCCAGTGTTGGAGTCTTTATAACTAACTCAGTTGGAAGGTGAAATGACAAGTTTTCTCCTGAGTTCATTTACATGGGCAGAAGAGAAGGGAGAATGTGGAGGATGCAGCCTGCCTTTCTACATGTGACCCTTGTAAGCCCTTAAGAGACAAACTTAGATTGTCCAGGGAAGGGGATGCCTTGATCATGTTCCTGGATAGGGGAAGAACCTACAATAAGATTTCTGGTTGCATCTACTGTTGTCAGACAGTGTCCTGATTCTCTGTATCACATCAGTCCCTTGGCTTTAGGAGCGATGGTTAACTCTTCCTGACTGAGACAGAACGTTGTGGACCTACATCAAGCCAGTGGGTTTAGGAAGTAGTGGGATGGAAGGCAGAGCACTCTGTCTGGAAGCACAGACTGTTGCTTGTTTTTTGTTAAATACTGTTGTTACCCACTATGAAGCATTAGCTTAATTAACTCAGGGACAAATTCCTCTGTCTTGGCAAAGTCCATCAGCATCCAAGGAGTATTTGGTCCATGTTACAAATATGAAAATGAGATGAAGATTTATTTGGATACAGTCTAATCACAGAAAAGCCAGCCTGTCTCAGAGATGAATGTACTAACAATTTCAAGAGTAGACAAATTGTTACTCTACCCTTCTATTGCTTGTCTGATGTGAGGCTAAATTGACTCAAAACCCTCTTTTTTTTACTTTTGCTTATCAAAGGTGAATGACATCCTGTAATTAAAAGCAAAAACAAGCACTTATGCACACACATTTAAAAAAAAAAAGAAAAGAAAAAAAGGAAAAAAAAAAGGAACAAACCCCCCTTGTCAGGCTTTTATCACTGCCTTGTATTATCTTCTATTGATATACCTGGTCTGACATTTTTAGATAATGTGGTCTCATCTTGGGGTTCGTGGATTCCAGTTCCTCTGCTGTGGTGTGTTCTTTCATGGTTAGAATTTTCTGAATTTACAGCATTAAGATTGTCCTAATGATAGAACCAGAGCACCCAGCTTTCCTTATTCATGCAGTGTGATTTCACTCTTTGCTCTTAATGTTATTTATCATGGTTAGTCTGGTCTCATCCTCTGCCTCCAAAAGTAGGTGATGACTAATGCTTCCAAGGAAGGAAGGATAACAGAACCTCAGGCAGCCACAGCTGATTTCAGCCTGGTTTTTGTCTTTGATATTATTCATCCTTTTACCCCTTCCATTTTAAGTTGCCATTCTTGAAAAAAATGATGTTATGCTAGTGCCTAGAGTTTCATAAAAGGTAGCTGAAAAATTGAAGAGAATTAAGAATAAATGTATATGAATGAATCTAGACAAGTCTGCTTTTTACATTGAGTTTAACCGATACTTAAATTAAATGGTTTTATTTGTTTTAACCAATGTCCTGGCTGTGTTCTGAAGGGATCTGCATAAGGAAGAGAGGCAGGTCTGTAATGCAGATGACAGGAGTGTGACAAAATCCAGTGGTTGTAAGTGGAGTTAGATAAATTTAAAGCCAGACATGAAGGGGAAACAGTAATTATGGTGCTTAATTGCTTGACCAAACAATTTGTCTAATGCTGTGGTGGATTCTCCTATACTTGCATTCTTTCAGTTAAGGCTACGTGTACTTTAAAACAAAGATTCTTTAGCTCTACAAAAGCCTCATGGAATAATAGTTGGATAGAGTTTAGTGCCCTGCAAAGTTCAGAAGGGTAGACAAGATGGTCAGTGAGAAGATTTTCAAAGCAATGACTGATGTAGGGAAGATTTGGGAGATTTTTGTCTGCGGTGGGGCAGTGAATTTGGGAAAGGGATGTTGCTTGGTGAGGAAGGAGTCATAGGAAAAGTTTCTAGCAGCCAGACCAGGAGCAGAGCTGTGGAGTTACTGCTGACCAAGGAGGAAGGCTGTGTGGGAGTGGCAGGCAGAAATGCAGGTGGCTTCAGCCAAGATGGGGATCTGGGACACTGATAAGGAAGCAAGAGGTTGCTGTCCCTGTGGGAGGGTTCCCAGGGACATGAGCTTTGATGACAAAATTCTGTCTTAAATGTTGAGTGGCTATTCAGGTTTGCTAGGAAGGAGCTCAATGAATACTAACCATGCCAGGTCAATTATTTCCTTGGAGCAGAAATGTGGGATCACCTGTGAATTTGAGCTACAGTTTAACTTTTCAGTGAGAGTTGTGTGATTGAGCAGCAGAGGGATCAGGCCCTTTGCATTTGGCACCCAAGGAGCAGTTAAGTGGTTTGTCCAGCAAAAGGCTGGGGGAGACTCACCATTTTCCAGTGTGGGGGGATTGTTTTTGAAGAACCAAAGGGATCAGATGAGGTTTGATGGTTTTTTTCATTCCATCTGCTATTGTGCTTGAAGGAGGTGGTTGCTGCATTCACCACTGGAAGTGGGTAATGCAGTTATTGTAAGACCTCCATCTCTGATAACCAAGAGAAGCAGAGGCACTTCGCCACATTATCCCCTTCTGGTGTGCATGCTCCCAGGGTGTTTTTTTCTGGTCCTGATCCTTGTTTTCCTCCAGCCCACCCATCTTGTTTCTTCTTTCATTGTGTTTTACCTGGTCCTTGGTTTATTGAAGCCTCCAGTATTCAATAGTTTGTTCTTTTTATTCTCAGAGTTTCTCAGTGACTTTAGCTTTCTTGCAACCACGGTCTTCTGCAGTCCCCCACATCAGGTTAGCAACTTCTAAAATCAATACTGTTTATTGTAGAACTGGCAGAAAAAACTTTTTTTGAGGAAACACCTCAAAGACAAAAGTGAAACTTTCTGGTTGTGTTTGGCTAGCCAGAAAAAGCACTGCCTTTGCCTATTGGAGGCTCATGTCCAAGTACAGAAACCACAATGACGCAGAGGTGGTGGCAAGTGTAAGAGTAAGTTTAGAGTCAGAATATTGGTTAAAAGCTCAAGATTCCTTGTGTTCGTTTGGTTTCTTGTCCGTATCACTAAATGTTCATCTGTTTTGCTTCCAGAAAGGTTCTGATTGAAAACCTGGCAATAATGCAGGGCATGGTGAGGGAGCACTAATGGCTTTGTCTGAATTAGCCACAGTGCTCTACCATGGAGAAGTCTGCAGAGAGGTAGGGAGCTGTGCTCATCTGCAGGCTACTGTGCCTTATATTTTGCCTTGCTCTTGGCTTTTTACCAGATTTAAAAAAAAAAAAAAAAAGTGTGGAAAGTAACAGCAAACCCAAGAGTTTAGCTTCAGGTGTTAAAAAGAGATTTATTAGTTTTCTTGTTTTGTGATTTTGCAAAGTAGTTAGGCTAAATTTAATTGAGGCGAGGGAGCTGGGGCTGGAACAGGCGAGGAAAGGGAACTTGCTGAAAACATTGTGAAGGCAGATAGCAAAAATGAGTGGCAGCAAATGCATAACAGAAAATTGGGGGGGGGGAGGGAAGGGAAAGAGAAAAGGCTAACGGGGAAACAATTAGAAAATACCACCATGGCCAAACCAAATGTGCTAGAGGGTGGCTGAGGGGGAGCTATGTGCCAGCTTACAGTCAGCAACTGAGTTACTGCAGTGTGGTCTTTACACTCCCAAGCTGTCCATAAAAGCAGTCTGCTTTTTAAGCTCATTCATTGAGATTCATATTGTCCTTAGCTGTCCCCAGCACTCTGCAACCTGGCTACTGGGGCAGATGTTTGTGGCTAGTTCATGGCCCAGCCCATCCCTACCATCAATCTGGCAGACCATGAGAGCTTAGCATGACCAAGGTGTGCTTCTTGAGAGGTAATTAAGGAACAACTAGGCAGCAGCCATAACAGGAATTATGTTAATCTGGTCAGTACTGGGATTTTCTTTGCATTGAATCAATATGGAGGTAATGTCCAGGGTCTAAGGGTGCTTCACACAGCAGGATGCTCTTTCATATGAGATGTCAAGCCAAGTGCTGAATATTTGTCAGAATAAAACTCCAAAGATGCTTTTAGCAATGGGTAAGATAGTCATCTTTGGAAGTAATAACTCTGCAGAGTGCAGATTTGTCCTGTTTAGCTCTTAAGGCTGAGCACTCCTGCTCTTAAAAGTTAGATAGTTGCCCAAGTTTTATTGCTGCATGTTACATTTTTGAAGGATATGGGAGGAGGAGGCAGCAATGTAGAAGAATCCTACTGCTCGTGAGGTAGTCATTTTCTAGGTCTGCCAGGGCTGGCGTTGGCAACGGGAAGTCCCAGGTGGTGGGAGTGCGGTCGCGTGTCTGCTGCCCCCACCCAGCGTGGCTGGTTTCCTCTCTGGCCCTGTGGGGACAACCTGCCTTTCACTTCTTGCTTTCAGAATGATGCTCTGCACTGCTAATGTAAGGTCGAAAGGCAGGCATATAGGGGAGGAAGGTTGTGTCTTTGTAGCTCAGCCATGGATACCTGTCCATCTCCAGGGAGCCCCTGCCATGCCCCCACCTGCCTCAGTTCTAGCCAGGCCCAGTGGCTCCTTTTCACTAGTTTCAGAAGTCTGTCACAACAGGCTCATTTTTCAGTTGTAGGGATCATGAAACTGCTTCATGCACCGAGCAGTCAGACTACAGAGTGAGGAAGAGCCACAAGAGTTGGGGCTGATAATTGGTCCTTGCCAGTTTCTCTTTCACACAAGGAATGATGGAGGTGAAAGATGACCATTAGTTTTCTGTCTCTTTGTGTTGGGTAAGACATTGAGACTTTGAAGTTGAAATGACTCCTTAAGTATGAAACTTGTTACTCAGAGTAAGCTTATTGGGCTGGACTAGATATACATATACATCAGCTTTAATTGTCACTGGTGTTAACTGGAGTTAGGGTCCCCAAACTACCATGTGTAGTCCTTGCTCCTTTGCCCCCAGACTGACTCAGCATTTCTAACAGCAGAGTGCTAGACAAGGCTATCCATGCAGGAACCCACAGGACTGCTTTCTCTAATTGACACCCAGGAGTCTTCATTGGCTTCTTTGATGGACCAACTGAATTTACTCCATCATGAAGCTTGTAGGATGCAGGTACTTTGCCTGCCAGGATGATTTGGCAAAATGGCTCTGCTTCGAAGCCCCAACAGCTTAGTCTTGACATTTCTAGTGATGTGTGAGCCGAAATTAGGAGAAAGGGGAAATGAAGAGTGTCTTCTGCTTTATCTTCTCTAGGTAGACTTAAATATGCTATTGAATGTGCTTTCTTCCTGCCTAAATATTCCATGTAATCCTGGGGGCTGGTTTTCTTCTCAGAGAAGCATGTGTCCATGGAAATCTTAGCTGTGAAGGTACCAAGAGCATGCCCAGCTAGGCTGGGAGTGGATGTGCAGTTGCCTTCCTGTGTGGTATCAATATGCTGCATGTGGCTGCACTTCTCAGCTTTGGAAACACCTTGTCAGGTGCTGTTCAAATAGACAGCATGACCACGGGGGGTGTCAGAATAGTTAGAGCTGTAGCACTGTGGACTTTGGTAATGATTTCACTCCAAGGGGTTCTATACCTGTCAGAGGTCACCTTTTGTCTGTCCCCTTTCCTCTTCCCACCCCAAGCTCAGAAGACTGTTCATCCCAGCTAATGTAGCCTTTGCTCACACACTTGGCAGAGCTACAACTCTCTCTTGCATCTCAGCCCCAGCAAATGGAACGTGCTGCTGCACTTAGAGACCACCTCTTTGCCAATCCAGCAGCCCCTTTGCTCTGTCCCGTTGTTCCCAGATGGAAATGTTTTTCTGCAGTGACAGTCTGCTCATGTCTCCCATGACTTGGTGCTATGTCTTGCACTGACCTTTTTCCAATATCAAAACACATCTTTCCTGACTGAGCCACCTCCTGCTTTTGGTTACCTTGAGGAGTCCTGACACCAAAACAGAGCATAGGCAGAAGCAACATGGTACTCAAGACCTCCAAAATCAGTGTTGGCTTTTCTCTGTGTGGGGTCTTCATTTCTTCATCAGCTCTCAAACCCAGCTCTGTAAGATAATCTGATGGTACCCAGCAAGTGTGGTCTGTGTGCAGTAAAAAGCTCTTGTTCATTGCAGTCAACAGGGTTTTTTTTATGGACAACATTTTCAGCAGTGTCTCAGTACAGTTCTCAAAAGTGATGTAGGCTTTTAGGAGGCCAAAGCCAAGATTTTAATAAATAAGTAATGATTTGGGCTGCCTCTGTTTTCTGCTACACAAGTCAAGATGTCTAAAGGAGCCTGGTTGTCAGCAGTTGTGTATTTCTGGCATTTTTTCAAAACTGACAGGCTTTTAAAATATCTTAAACTGGGCATTCAGAAATGGAGGCATCAAGAATGATTAGATGCTTTTGAAACCCTTTTTCTTAAAAGTTTGAATGAAAATGACTGGGATGTGAGGTCCTAAATGCCATGTGAAAAAGTGCTAAAGGTCTGTTCTGGAAGCGTGTCTGCCTATCTGTGACTACATTTGTTCCCAGAGCACCTGTACTGTTAGACATTAATGTACTCAAAAAGCCTACCAGGGAAAGGCACATATATCACTACTCTGTCAAATGGATGGTGGGATTGATGGGCTTCTCCAGGGTGTCAGCATCTGTCTGCTTTGGTTTGAAGAGGGAAAGAGCAACACTTCTTGCAAGCATCAGGGAGGAGCCAACCAGTTGTTCTGGCCTCCTGGGGAAAGATAGGCAAGTTTGTATCTTGAGTCCTATACATTAGGACCAATATGTTGAAATTGTTAAAGGATTTTGTAGATTGGATTTTGGAAAGGGACAAAGCAGTAGTTTTGCAACTGTTACTGCCTCAGTCTGGATTCCTAATACACACATGACTCTCTTTGCTTTTCTCCCAGGTCTGAAACATGGCCCACCCATCCTGGCTGCCACCCAAGAGTACCAATGACCCTGTTGGTCATGTTACTGCAAGGATGGAGACCACACATACCTTTGGGACTCCCAGCATCTCCGTGTCCACTCAGCAGATGCCAAAGAAGTTTGCTCCTGTTGTTGCCCCCAAGCCAAAGTACAACCCGTACAAACAACCAGGAGGTGATGGTAAGTCTTTCATTTTTTAGGAAGGAACCCCAACTGTTTAATTCAGAGGAGTGTACTGCTAATGCAGTCTATTCTTTGTTGATGAGTTTGTGGGAGCATCCCTGTTTCAGATAGTTCAAATGAAGAAGAATGTGTAGGTATCTCTTACCCCTGCTCTGGTTCACTATCCCCGAGACATGCAGGAGGGGACAGGGGATAGATCTTCCTTGTTTTTAGTTGGAAGCAGATGTCCTGTGTCCAAGACAGATACTCTTCAAGACTGATAAGTCTGCAAGGGGTTTTGCTTATTTGGTGTCTGCTGGCATGTGTTGATCCAAGTTGCTGTGGCTTGGCCAATCGCTTTCAGTGTTGGTTCTTTCATGCCAGCACAGTGAGAATCCTTTACAAACATGGGATTGAGCTGTGGGAGAATAAGTATAAATGGAGTGGTAGGGCATAAGAATGGGTTTAGGAGAGCTTCCTCTTCAGCCTGGTTTGATTAATTTTTACTTTTATTCTTTTCCCTCTACTGTGGAACACTCTAGAATATGAAGTAATTTTATTGTGTAATTCTGAGGGTATTTACAAGACCATTGCAATTGCCTCTGGAGCTGTTATGTCAGTAAAATAAATACCTGCCAATCACTGTGTCCCAGCCTTCCTCTGCCTCCTGCTATTAAAGTCCTCCTCTCTTCAGGTACTTGAGCAGTGGCTATGGGAGTTGGGTTCCTGGCTTGTGGAGGGCAGGGTGTTCCCAGCAGCAGGAACACAGGCTGGGAGCACCTCTGGGGTTTGCTACTGAAAACCTGCCAGTTGGAACACCTGAGGTGCCCCTAGTGGGCTGTGGAGTGTATGATGGAATCTTACTGCAGCAGAACAAAGTGGAAGCCAAGGATTTTAGGAGATAGTGGTAGCAGTCTTGGCAGAGTCGTGACTTCTGTGTTCCTGGTGATTTACAATGATTAGAAATGGTTGGAAAACTCTTTCCTCTCCTTCTCTTCATCCTCTTCCCAAAGAAGAACCCAATTGCATTCCAAAAAATTGCCAAATCACCTTTTGATATTTTGGTTTTGAATGCTCTGCTTTGTTCCATCACCACTTTTCCCTATTCTGTGTTGAGTGCAATAAGATAGTTGTAATCTGTATTTTTTTCCCCCTTTTTCTACTCTATCTTTTGAAAGCATATGCATTTTCAGGAAGACTACAGAATAATGGAAAGGAGAAAGAAAAGAAAAGCAGCATATTCAATCTTGTACTTAAACGATTTTCTAAAGTTAAGGATGTGTTATAGGGAAGTTGAAAAAGTCTGACAAGTGTTTTGTGTGGTTTTTGTTGGCTTTTTTTGTTGTTTTTTTTTTCTTCTCTGCTGCTCTAACTTTGGAGAATTCGGAACAAAAAAAGAAAATGTGTTGGAGGGGAAAAGCGAAGTCATATGCACCTGTTCTGTTGCCTTCAGTAACAAAACATTAGCAAGTAAGAGGAAGACATTTGGAATTTGAAAAGTAAAAAATAATCCATTTCTGAACTACTACAATGAAAATGACACCTTCAAGTCAAGTGGAAAGTCTTATTTCTCTAATTCTCTTGAAATGTAAAATAACAATGGGAAATGACACCTTTTTCTTTTTCTAGGAAAGCTGTTGTTGATCAGCCACTGCTTTTTTTTGTGTGTGTAAAATTTCTGTAAGCCTTAATTGTTGGTGCTTTAATATTTGTAGATCCAAATACGTTTGACTTGGGAACATTATCACTTTCTAAAAAATGATTTGTTTCTTGGCATTTGAGGAAGGAAGCTTTCCCTAAGAGCAGAACAGGCACTGCAGGCTGAGGAGGAGAGACAAGGCATGCAAAAAATTCTCTGCAACCCTAACTACCTGGTCCTGCAAGCAGCTGAGCATTGACAGGTCTGTTAGAAACTGGGAGGTGCCAAGAGTTCACAGGAGGTCTTCTTCAGTGCCAGGCCTTTGACTTGTCTGGTACTAGGCTTTTGGAGATCCCATCATTATCTGACAGGTCTGGAAGAGCTAAGGATTGGTCAAGACCTGGTCAGCGACTGGCTTAGTGATGTGACATCACACCTGCAGCTTAAGCTAATCCACTGACAGAAGGTGACACGCTGCTGGATAGTTTCAGCAGCCAGTGCAAAGCCATTAGCCAGCCATATATAACCCTGAGAACATGAGGCTTCTGGGATCTGAGAGGAGGACAGTGAGAAAATATTTAGCCCAACATGCTTCATTCACTTTCTCTGGCTCCTTTCTCTCCTCCAGGCTCCCTAATTGTTTTTCAATTATTTCTATTGTTTTTGCAGCAATAATTCAGCTTGGGAGATAGCTCCATGCCCCACTGGTTCTCTGCATAAAGGGACACCATGAATCATTTTGCCCAAGTTTGTTCTCTATGGGTCAGGTCTTTCCCATCTGGTTAGCTGAGTCTGTAGGTGAAGGAGCTGCAGCATCCCCTTGCCACTCCCATGTGTTTTCTGCCTCCACTGCATTGCTGGAAGCACATGAGTTTTCCACCTGGTGTGTGGGCAGTGGGCAGCCCAGAATCCTTCTGCTGGAGAGCAATGGTGCCACTCCAGGGAAGGGCTGTCTCAGGCTGCCATGGGGCAGAAAGTGGCTGGGCACATCCCAGCCTGGAGGACATCCCAGCCTTGCCTGCCCCAGCGTGTTGCTGGGGTTGGTTCCCTGCTGCCATAGGCTGCAGTGGTGGTATTGGGAATCTCCCTGGGATACTGGTAAGTTCTGTCCCTGTAAATTTTTCAGTTTGTTGCTTTTAACATTTGGGAAAATGCATCATCTGGCCTTGTGGTTCTCTGATATTTTGTAGGGATGTCACTCGCACGTAGAGGGTCTGCCTAGCTGGTCACATTTGTGGTTTTATTTCTTGGTCATGTTGAAAGCGTAGGGGGAAGACATCGGAGTGACAGACTGGGGAGTAGGCACTGTGTGCATGGCTGGGACCAGTGTACCCACCTCGTGTCCCACCAAGGCATTTCCTTGGTCTCACCTTGACTTTAATTTTGTGTCATTTCCTCTCACCCCCCCGACACCTGCACAAAAATCAGTCAGAAGGTGCTGATTGAAAGCAACTCCATGGAATTTCAAAATAAGTTGGAGATGGTTAAATGACTGCAAAAAAAAGTGGAACTGCAACAGCCAACAGTTTATAAACCAGCAGCATTTTAATGTGACTTGAAGCACTCAAGGCATGTGCGGGTTAGGCCAGCTAAGTGAGCAATTTTCCTAGCAGAGCCAGTCCCCCTCCTCACTGTTTGCCAGGCTGACTTGCTGTGACTCTTTTCAAACTAGATTTATCAACTCATCAAAGCAGAGACCATGTCTTGCTGTCACAGGGATCTGTTTGGGGGCCCCTGGGTATGAGTGCAGTAGTAGTAATGATGATGATGACAATAATAATAAATAAGACCACGGCTATTATTAGCATCCTGCACAGGTCTCTGATGTGCAGCCAGCTGAAGCAGCAGGCGCAGACGTGTTTTTTCAGGTCCTAGAAACACCAGACCAGACTTGCTGTGGTCTGGGCTGGGTTTTTGGAGGATTTAGTGCTGCTGCTCCCCACTGTGACAATTCATGGGGGATTAACCTTGCCTGATCCTGGGAGGCATGAGCACTGCAATCCCTGGAACCTACAGGTGCCTGACATCTTACACAACTCTGCATTTACTCCAGAGAGGAAGGAGAGCTATTTGAGTCTGTTTGCTATAAGTATGCATGGGGAGGAAGTGTAGCTGCTAATGAATTAGACTGGTAATCAAAATGAGATGTCCAGATACTTGAACAGTGGCTCTGAAAGTGTGGAATCAGGGCCAAGGGTGATCCTTGGATGGAGCTGGATGTGTCTGAAGTTTGAGCGCATCTTTACCTCATGCTGGGAGAAAATGAGTCCTGAAATGGATGTAACATCATCCAGCCACAGGGCCCGATAATCCACTTCTTATATCTAGCTTCTTTCTCTGTGCTTACGTGTTTGGTGCTATCTGCTTTCATCCTCTGTTCATAAGCAGACTGGATCCAACAGCATGTGTAATGGGTATTGTCCTCTCTACTCACTGAGAAAAAGAATCTCTTCAGTAAAATGTCTTTTTCCAAGGAGACAATATTCATTCTGTTTCCTTTGAAAGCACTGGATACTCCAGCACTGGAAGTGCTCAAGGTCAGGTTGGATAGGGCTTTGAGGATGGAATCATAGAATGTTAGGGATTGGAAGGGACTTAGAAAGATCATCTAGTCCAACCCCCCTGCCAGAGCAGGATCACCTCGATCAGATCACACAGGAACATGTCCAGGTGGGTTTTTAATGTCTCCAGAGAAGGAGCAACCTTATCTAGTAAAAGATGTCCCTGCCAATGGCGGGGGGGTAGATTAATTAAGTGGTCTTTGATGGTCCTTTTCAACCCAAAGCTTTCAGTGATTCTATGGTTGCCCTCTTTCCTCTGCCTCTTAGTTCTCTCCTGCTCTCCAGTTTTTACACTCAGATTGGTGTTTCTACACCTACAACAGAGCTGGGGCCTTGATGAAATGCTGCCACACAGCTGTTCCCATCTATGCTGGGCTCAGGAAGGTGGAAAGGATTGAATACTTGCAGATGAAGCAAATTCCCTTTCACCCTCTTTTTCCTAGTCTCAAAAGAGAGGCCCTGGCCCTCCGGGGCTGACTAAGGAGGTGTCTGGTCAAAGTGAGGCCAGTGATGTTTGAAGCCACCAGGTTTATGCACGCTGCCATAGACGTGGTGTCAGACACACCAGCATGGGCTTGCACACTCTGTGGCACAGGAGGAGAGTGGCAGCTGCTCCCAGATGAGGGCCACTGGGCAGGGCAGTGTGGTGTGCTGGGACTGTGAAAGCGGTTGTGAGGCCAAAATCAGAGATTTCAAAAACACATTAAAATCTGTTGTTGGCCTGAGGCACTCAGAAAAGCCAGAGTTGGGGCTCTTCAGGCTGTCAAATGGCTTGAGTGCAGTGAGTGGCAAGACTTGTAGTATGATTTTTCCTTTGATTTGGATCCTTTTGGTTTCAGTCTTGCTTTCATAACCATAGAAGCTCTTTTCCTTGCCTTTCCCCCTCCCCTCTAAACAAAACTCTGCAAAACATGAAGCAATACAAGTCCAGGAGAACTGCTGATATAGGTTGATCACATAAGGTGAGCCCTAGGAGGCTTCTGCCCAAGCCCAGCTGGGTTGCAGGGTTGAGCTTTCCAGTCCAGTATACACAAGTACTGCCACAGCTCCCTGAGGGCCAAATATCCCTCCTCTGTCATCATATGTGGTCACTAGAAGGGTGATTTGATGGTGGCAGATAAGGGAACAAGTCCATCCTCACCTTTGATTTGGGAAGTGTCAAATCATTGCCTGGCACTCAGGACGTCTCCTGCTTCTGCAGAGATGACTGTTTTCACTCCCAAGAAACCAAGTTCCTCATAGTCTTGCAACGTCTTTCATTTCTACAAATCCAACCATTCATGTTTCTCAAGCTGCCTGAGACAGACTGAAGTATCACAGTGCCAACCCTGGCCAGAAATGGCTGTGCAGACAGCGTCCCTCCCAGGACAGTTGGTTGGTTTACAGAGCTGCAGAGCACTTGGATGTGCTTCTCTGTCACCCTCTGAGGCGACACTTTGTGAAGTTAGCCTCTTTAGCTTATGCTGCTGGGTTCTTCTAAGTTCAGTATTTATTAGTGCTAATGTGTTTTCCTTGTAATTGCCACCCTTGGTGAACATAGTACCTGCAAAAACAGTTAATGTGGATATGGATTTAATACTGGAAAGCAAGTGAAGGGATGAGAATCAAAGCGATGTGTTCTGTGATTCTCTGATCCCTTCTCTTCCTTTCCTCGGGTGCTGTTTACATCTGGTGAACAACAAGACTCGTGAAGGTCTTTGAGGTTTTCATTACTTTTTCTCTTAAGCCATCTCCTTCTATTTACCTTGGTTGAAGAAAAGGGCAAGTGACTCATGAGACAAGGCACAAGAGCAGGACCAGCTCCAGGGTTGAGGGTTACATGGTTGTGGATGCTTGAACCCAGCTGATCCAGGTTTCCCAGGGCTTGACTCTCCCTGCCCGCCTCCTCTTCATTTGTTTGGAGGCTCTTGAGCACTGCTGAACTACATTCTGCTATGTCTGCAGGGAACTGGGAGCATGAACTATCAGGCTGTTTATTACTTGGGTTTTGTTTTTTTCCATAGGCAGATATACCTAGAGGGCTTTGTCTACAGCAGCTGCGATCAGTAGTGTCTAATATTTGAAGCTTGTCTGTGCATTTATTGGACTAGACACTCCATGTTTTAACTGTGCTGTTCCCTGCTCTGCACCTCATAGAAGCTAACTAGGTCCAGAGTCTGTTCCTTACTTGGATGAGAGCCCTGTGAGAAAAAATTCAGGCTGACTTGGGGGATTCTGTGAGTTTCATATGTTTTTTTTTAATGGTTGTCTGTGGCGGGTCTGCTCCATAGCAAGAGGAATCAGCACTGGTGGGAGGGCTGTGTCAGTTGAGGGGCAGAGAGGTGGCCCACCTGCTTCTTGGTGCCCCTCAGGAGCTTCTGCAGTGCCATGCGTGTGGTTGGAAGGAGGCTGGGGTGGGAGCAGTGAGCTGGCTCACCCAGTACAGGCTTGTATGCCTCGGCCAAGGCTCACAGGAGATCATGAGATCATTCTCTACTCTGCGCTGTAGAGGCCCCATCTAGAATACTGTGTCCAGTTCTGGGCACCCCAGTTCAAGAAGGATGAAGAGGTACTGGAGAGAGTTCAGCGCAGGGCCACCAAGATGATGAAGAGAGTGGAGCATCTCCTTTATGAGGAGAGGCTGAAGGAGCTGGGGCTTTCTAGCCTGGAGGAGACTGAGCGGAGACCTCATCAATGTCTATAAATATGTTAAAGATGAGTGTAGGGAAGATGGAGCCAGACTCTTCTTAGTGTCATCCAAGGATAGAACAAGAGGCAATGGGAGTAAGTTGGAGCACAAGAGGTTTAGGGTCAACACAAGGAAAAACTTTTCCACAGTGAGGGTGACAGAGCTCTGGAATGGGCTGCCCAGGAGGGTTGTGGAGTCTCCATCTCTGGAGACACTCAAGACCTGCCTGGATGCGTTCCTGAGTGACTTCGTCTGGGTGATCCTGCTCTGGCAGGGGGATTGGACTAGATCACAGAATCACTGTTAGGAGTTGGAAGGGACCTAGAAGATCATCTAGTCCAACCCCTCTGCCACAGCAGGATCACCTAGACCAAGATGATTTCTGGGTCCCTTCCAACCCCTAACATTCTGTGATTCTGTGAGAGAATACAGCAGAGGTGCCTGCTCACTGCCAGTACAGTTAACGAGAGAATTACTCCCCCTTGCTTGCACAATGGTTATTGGATTAGTGTGTTTGCAGCCCAGAAAAGAGAGCATGCACTTCTCTCGCACGTGCAAGGCCACAGCAAGAGCAGTGAGAGCCACCTGGGCTCTGCCCTGAAGAGGGAAAGAGAAGTTGGGCTTGATTGCAGGCAGCAGTGCATTCTGTAGATGCTGTCCTGCCAAGAGAGTTAAGAGCTGCTGCAGTATTACTGCAACCTGTACCCACAGCCTCTTTTGGTCCTTCTGAGCCATCATATCCTGTCAGCGCCCAAGCAGGGTGGCAAAAGCAGCTGGAGGGGCTGTGCTGCACCACTGGGAGGTGACCCTACCCAGAGCCTCTGGCTGCAGCCCCGTGGGCACACATGTGCATCCTGAAAGGAGATTAAGCTGTTTTACAGGCAGAATGAAATTCTGTGGTCACTTACCCTGAGCTGCATTGTGCCTCACCTCATTACACTGCAGTTGTTCTATAACAGCACTGCTTTTCCCCAGTTATGCCACATCCTCTGATCTGGCTGTGGTTGTATCACTGGCATAATTGTGAATCACTGTTTTTTTTCTGAAGTTGTATGAGACAAGGATGCCCATGTCTTAGAAAGGGACTCAAGACTTTTGGTAATCACAATATTAGTTTGCACAAGCCCCAGGTGTTTATTTCACCACAGTCCTATCAGTTGTATAGAAATCCCTCTTACACACCTTCAGTTCTAGACTGGCTCCCATACTCCAAATTTTAAAGCAGTTTGCCAACTTAGATAAGTTAATTGACTA
Source organism: Ceyx melanurus (assembly GCA_024611195.1). NCBI lineage: Eukaryota > Metazoa > Chordata > Aves > Coraciiformes > Alcedinidae > Ceyx > Ceyx melanurus. Next base: position 98,632 of record JANHGL010016912.1, read on the forward strand.
GATAACTAAGACTTAGATTACAAGTCCATGCTGTGCATGGACCAGCATTTCTTCTACAGATGTTTTCTTATCACTGAAATAGAATTACCACTAGAATATGAAGAAAAATTTGCAAGGACCCAAACCACTGCCTAAGCCACCTGCCAACTTGGACAGCACAGCTGATACAGGTGGACTAATTTTTATTCATGGTGGCTCTGGGAATTGTTTTCCCCACCACTTTCTCAAGGCAGGTATGGAAAATAGTAGTAACTGCAAGCAAAGATGGGGGTGGGGGAGTGGTGGAGGGGGAGGCTTGGAGGCATGTCCCACCTCGTAAGGGTGGGCGGATTCTTCCTCCACCCCC
>JANHGL010016912.1:99077-112459 GCA_024611195.1 Ceyx melanurus
AGTGAGGGTGACAGAGCTCTGGAACGGGCTGCCCAGGGAGGTTGTGGAGTCTCCTTCTCTGGAGACATTCAAGACCTTCCTGGATGTGTTCCTGGGTGACTTGGTCTAGCTCTGGCAGGGGGGTTGGACTAGATGATCTTTTTAGGTCCCTTCCACCCCCTAACATTCTATGATCATGTGATTTAGTCTTTTGTGGCCATGGAAGCAGAGGCTTGCTGTTTTGCTTGCTGTCTTGCATGTGCTGTGGGTTATGCACGTGGACTGTAGCTGCAGCCCATATGAGGCATGGGAATATGTTGTTACTCGGTTGGTTTGATACTGAATTTGAGTCCTGTGTGTACCGGAGTTTTTTTTCCAGTGGGATCTGCTGGTCTCTGCGTCCTGCCTCTTGCAGCTCTATCACCAGCTGAAAAAAATCATTGATGCTCTGGTGGGGGAGGAGAGGAGGCAGCATCTCTTTGATGGGACAAAAAAAAAAAGTATGCTGAGAAGTGCTCTAACCCTTTTCTGGTCCTGTCATTGCAATGAATGCTGTGGTCCCATCCCTCTCAGGATTGAGCTTGTGGAGATGAAAAACATAGCGGGAATAAAGAGGTAACCTTACTGTTGTAAATCATCCTGACTGTGCCTGAAGCACAGCTCCCATGTTACTGCTTGTGTTGTATTTTTTTTTTCAAGAAAGAAAGTGCATATTATAAACTTTCAAGTCCTTAATCCTTGCTCTCATTCTTCCATGTGTTTCTTGTGCTGAATGAAATGGAGCCGATGAAGCAATGCTTTGTTCATTAGTGTCAGAACAGCATCATCCACAGGCTCTTACAAAATACAGCCAGTGAAAATGAACTTGAAGCTCCAGGCCTCTTTGTGGTGGCTTTGCTACCTTCTACACAAGAGTATTTAAAGCACAAACAAAGCCCCCGAACCCTGCAAAATAAGCGGGAAGGCGGGGGTCCCTCATTAAGGGGTAGCTGCAAACCAGTTTGGAGCAGCCTTTCGGAAGTCTCCATTGATTTCTCTCTAATGACATCCTCTTCCCTGTTGGTTAAGAACCAAGTGAAACCAGTTGGAAACAAGTGGTGGTTCTCATTTGTGTAATAGCAGATTTAAACTGCCCCAAGCAAGCTGAGCTGTGTTGAAGAGGCGTGAGACCAAGCTGGTGTCTTTATGCCTGGCAGCATCCCTCTACTTGATAGCTTATGAGGCTTATGAGTTATGGAGGCATGGAGTTTTGCCCAGTTGTACACAGTGACCGGTGTCAGGACTTGTGATTCTCACCACTGTAAATAAACTGTCTCTGGGTGGGTCCTTCTGTTTTGATTGCAGTCATCCCAAAAGTTGCTATTGCTTGTAAAGGGTAATTGTGTCTGCATCTTTTTTTTTTTTTTTCTGGAGACAAATACGTAGGTCTGTGCTCTTGGCTTTGCTTGTAGGATGAACATTTTCTTTTTGAAATGCCATCTCAGACACTGGCACTGGGAAAAATGCAACAAAACCAGGTACATAAAAACTATTATTAAACCATTATACTTATCTGTCGTTCACAAAACGTCAAGTCAAGCCACCAGGTTTTATTAACAATTCTGCCTGTGCTTTGTTAGAATTACAAATATTAAACCTTTACGGGCTCTGGAACACATTGCCTCTTATTTGGGAACAACTTGAAGTAGCCTTGTTTTTAATTCTGGTGAGTGAGCTCATATTTTCTCTGTTATTTGGTATCTCATAAAGCAAACATTACACTCTTCAGCAGGTAGACTTTTAATTTTTTCTGCCATGCCTTTTTTTTCTCATTTTCTTTTCCTCCTGTCTGTCTGTTCTTCCAAGATACTATATTTAATTTTTCCACTTCATTATTTCAAACATTGAATAGTGATTCATCTTTGCAGTGGCCTCTTCTGTTAACCACAATAGTTTGGGTAGAATAAAGAAAAAGGGCAAAATAGGGAAGGGAAAAAGAGAAAAAGAAGCTGGTTCTGACATACACTGGAATGGAATGAAGCCATCTTTTTATAACTCAAATTGCAAACATCTGTCATCCACTATATCAAACCTACTTTTAAAAAGATAATGTTTGTCCTCTATATAGTTTTAAAGGGCTGTAGTGCTCAATCAAAGCAAGAGAGCAATGTTAATGCAGAAATAGCTTGATTTCAAGCAGGCAGCACTTGTCCCTTTTATTTTAATCTGAAATTTTAACATCCTCCAGATGCTAGTCAGTTAAAGAATAACAATTGTTATATGATGGTTAACAGTCAAATAATACACTTTTTTTTTTCCCCTTGTTGACACAGTGCAGCTCTTCTATGCCTTGAAAATTGTTATAATAAAGGATTATACGTATATTTTTTTTCCTTTCTCGGCCTAAAGCCTTTTTACTCTTTCAAACAGAGAATACTGCTAAGTCAGAGCAACCAATAAATGTCTATTGGATTATATTACAGGTTGGTCTAATAAAAGGTTAGAAGAATGAATGAACAACTCTTGAAGCCACAGAAGCTGTACGTGTAGCCAAAGAGCAGGCATTTTTGGCAGTGAATGCTACACAATTACAATTTGGACTACATATACAAGGCCCAAAATGCTTGTTGCTAAGCAAAACATCTTGAGGTGGTCTTGGAGCAAGAGCTGAGGGTCCATGAGCGGGACTGAGAGTCTAGTGGCTCTGGCTGCCCCAGGTGGGCAGGGATCTGGTGCAGTTCCTTATAAACAGAAATAACTGTCAAAAATTTCCCCCTCTGTATTCTTCTTTAACTAGCACACATGCTGGAAAGTTGTAGCCATGTAAGACTTTGAAAGCATGCTCTGGGAGCTTGACTGGGGATGTGCCCAAACTACTTGAGGAGCTGTGAGGTGAAAAAGACTCACAGGTCTTTTCCAACTCTTAATTTCTGTGATGACAATGAGAAGGAAAGGTTTTGGTTTAGTTAGACATGACCAAACCATAATGTAAAGCCTGGCGTAAGGGCTGAGAACTGGCATATGCTTTGCCAATCACCGACTATATGGGAAATGCCATGGAGGGGAGGATGAATTCTAAGAGGAAGGTCCTGTGCACCTGGGCCACCTCTGTGACAGGATCCATTTGGAAAGATTTAGCAACTGTTTTTGCTAGGTATTCTGCAATGGCACTGGGCATTGAACAGTCCAGGCACATGTGGTGTGTGGGTCTTTCCAGGGGTGCTCCCACCCCTGAGCTGGTGGTGGGAGAAGGAGGCCTCAAGAGTAGGAAAATGGTACTAGAACAGTTCTAGTAAAGTCTTTCAAAGTACGATTAATATAAGATTTTTCAGAAGTTTGAAATTTATGTTATAAAAAGTAAATGTGATGAGGGTTAAATTCTTATAAAGTGGAGACTGATCGTCTCTGAGGTTGGTGACCCCATCCTAAGCTACAACACCTGGCAGCAGACCTATTCTTTGGTGACAACATCAACAAAATCAACGTAACTTTTTGTCCCACATTCCCCTTAGTGCAAGCTCACAATCTGAGCTCCCAGTTTCCTATCTCCCCCACTGGCTTCATCATCTAGGGCTTTTCTGCAAAGGACACAGTGCCAGGCCATGACTGTTTCTGTGTCTGTGACTGTTCCTGTGTGACTGTTTCTGTGTGAACGTTGGGCATCCCAATGTCTTCCTCAGAACCACCACATACCTATAATTGATTGCATTCCCAGATGATTTCCTCATACAGAGAAATCCAGCTCAGCTCTCTGCAGGGCCAGGTCACTTCTTAGCCCCTGAAGTGTCAAGATCAGCTTTATGATATGCTATCAAACTTTTCAAGGGCAGGTGCAAAGTTTTCTGCCTGAGTCAATCGTAGTTCCTGCGCCCCTTCTAGGGAAGGGTAAGGAAAGGAGGGTTTCTCCATGAAGATCCATTAACACCACTCCGGCTGGCAGGCAGGGAAACACAGGAGGTAAAAGTCCATTCTTCTCCCTTCCCAGTCCTGCGATTTAAAAATGTTTGAATGTGTACTTCAGAAGCTGGGGAAGTAAAAGCCCCCAGTTGTGCCAGGAGACTCTGCAAAGGCCACGGTGAGTGAAGAGGCTGCGGAGAGTTAATACAGTCCATCATTTTGTAACGAGCCCGATGTTCTTGTATGAGCTGTGTCAGGCTGTTGTCTGCACGCTGTCTTTGCTGATCACAGTAATCGGGTCATAAGAGAGGGAGAAGTAATAGTGCGTCTCTTAGCAACCAGCCCCAGGAGAAAGGGAAAATTACTCAAACAGACTATCCAGCCAGGGAAGTAGAAAGATGAAATTTTCTGAAAGTCTGTTGGAAAGTGCTCAGGGACATAATTCTTTTATGTGTGAGATCCTTATAGGCTGGATCCAATGATATCAGACACTTTTTTTTTTTCTTGTCGTCTTCCTGGTAAACTTTTATTTTTAATTGGCCTCAGAAAAACAGAGGGGAAAATCCCCTTCTGAAACAGACATGTTAAAAAATAAGTGGCAGATTTTTGTATTATCTTCAACAATGCCAGGGAGAAGGGAGAGAAGGTCAGTGTGTCTCAGGCAGGAGATGAGGGGAGCCTCTTATCTCTGTGCAAGTGCTTTGAATGCTTCCCATGTCAGTGCTAGCCAAGGCACGTTGCTGTATCTGCTGACGCCGTGGTGGCATGTGCAAAACAAACTTGTTGGTTCTCCATTGCATTGCATGGGGTGTCATGTCCCTGTGAGTGTCACAGACTGTGTGCTGTGCTGACTGACACTTTGGCAGAGAGCTGGACCTCCCAACAGTCATGCCAGGACAGCCCAGCTGAGAGGTCAAACAGGGCAGGTACTGGTCAGGTTCGTGCCAGCAGCCTTTACCTCATTACCCTGGTTTTCTCTCTTACTGAAGCTACTGGTTTGTGATAAACATGTAGGGGAACATCTTTGAGGCCTTCCCAAAGGCTGTTTGGCCAGCACTGGCCCCAGGGTTCAGAGGGGAGTGGTGGTGGGTGGGGACAGTCTGGAAGTCCATAGTAATAAATGCAGGCATTTGCACTTTGTGTGTGGGACAGGGACAAGCTCATGTGCTCAGATCTTATGCTTTTAAAAGATTTTTTTCATTTCAGAAAGTTGCACTTCTGTGGCCAACTGGTCTACATCTTCCTGGTGGGGTATGCTGGCAACTTAGGAGAAGGGCAGCCTGTCTTAATAGTCTACCCACCCTCACTAAGCAAAAGCACAAATCCACTTATGCTAAATGGAAAGGTGCATGTTCTAAGATGGTTGAGCCTCCCCCAGGTTTGCAGTGGCATCCTTAAAACTACTGCAGGGACAAAATATTTCTGAAAGCCTGTCTCAGTCTCTGGCTCTGAGGAGAAATAAGGAAACTTGCATATGTGAAGGGGAACAGACACTTTGAGGTGACTGATGGAGCTGCTAATCTGTGCCCTTCCTCTGCTCTTGTCTGCTCATTGATCCCAAAACATGTCTTGGTTCTGCAGAGGGGATCAGCTCACTTTTGCATGGGATAGCTTGACTTCCAGTAACAGATTTATCTGCAGATTCATGTGGTTTAATGAAGACTGCAACAATTCCCCCAAATCAGGCTCCTGGACAGTTGGGTAAGGGGTTCAGGCTGACCTCTGGGCTGCTGTGGTTGAAGTGGTTTTGGTACTTCAGTTCACTTGAGTCTCTGCATGCGTGGGTTTGAGTTCAACCTATGGCTGGTATTGCAGATGTGTTCCAGAAGAGAATTACTTAAGTTTTCAGAGACAAGGCTGACTTCAGCATCTTATCTTGAAAATAATCAGTAGAGGAGAGAAGAGAGAAAAACCAACCTTGCAGCTGTACAGAATTAATGGCTTAGGAGCAGCATCTACTACTGTCAGGGAAAAGTCAGATAAGGAGCAATATTAATTGTAACTGTTTCCAAGCAAATCAGAGAGGCTGCTGCTTTGCTGTCTTGTCATAAAGGAAGACTTTGTTCCTTAAAAGTTTAGTAATTGAAGAGTTTCCTTGCTATTTTTGTAAGTGCCAGTAAGTGATGTTTCCTGGAAATTTTCCCCCAACTCTATAAATACCTCCCCAGGGCTTACAATGGTGACTCAATTTGGGAAGTCAACACCATGCACTTCCTCAATGCAGCCAGGCCACCCCCCACGTGGAGTGCCCAACTTCTGCAAAACCATTAATGGGTGGTTTAACTCCAGTACAGTTAGGCTTTTTCATGCAAACTGGATTCCTGTTTCTCAAGCTTACCTTTCTGTTGTGTTAGAGGTGAAGGCACAGGGGGCAGGAGAGGCTGAAGCACAGTTTGGGGCTGTACAGTTGTAATAGGCATTTCAAGGTCCCACCTTTCCTCTCAGTAATGTGCTCATCAACTGACAGCTAGAGGAGATGTTCCTAATTGCCACCCCTCACTGTCCTAGGACCAAGATGATCTCATAGATCTTGATTTTGTAATTTGGTCCTTTTGGTATCACTTTTTGTACCAGCTGGGCACTAATAGAGATGTTTCTAATTTTTTTGTGTGTGTTTGGTGCCCAAGGAGAAGTAGGACCTGGCTGACAGAATGCATTCTGCAAGTATAGAAGGAAAATTGCACTGGGAGCTCAGGTTTGACAAAGCTGTCTTTGGTAAAAATGAATTTGTGAAAACAAGAGGCAACACATGAAAGCAGTGTGAGCTGGGTAAAATCACAGCTGTCCTGCATCTCCACCAGTGTCAGCATGGACATGAGACCACACAGTTGCAATGGGAAATGTTATGAAGTGTTGCAGTATATTCCTCATCTTCTGCTTAGTCTGTTCAATGCCTTGGATTTGGATTAAATACATAATTGGATTTGCCTTGGTAACCCGTCCCTGCCAACAATGGTACTGCAGAGTTTGAGCCTGTAACCCTTCTTGGCAGCAGCAAAGGCAGTTGGGTTTGTAGCAGAATACTTGACTGACTCATCTTGGGGCATCAGGAGCTCAGCCTGCCCATGTAAAAACAGGACACATGCCCTCAAGAGGGAAAGTTGACCTTGTGGTAGCAGGAGGGATTCAGGCTAGTGGATCTCCAGCTGCTAGATCTCTAGATTTCATTCAATTGTTCACTTCCCTCATTAGGGAGAAGAGTCTTTCAGAGAGCTTCTGGAACAAGTAGTTTGGCGGAGCCTGAAAACTCAATATTTAAAACATTTCTCCATGGCAGTAAATCGCTCTTGTTGGCCAGACAGAAAATACTTTATATTTAGCAGCTATTCCAAAACAAGGGATGTGACACATGATCACAGCTGAGCTCTTTTCCTACAATCACAGTTGGACTTTTTAAACAAGTTAGTGCTGGACCACCATGTTTCCCTTCTGAGTATATGGTGCTTTCCTGAGATATTACTGACACAAGCTGGTGGAGGATCCATTTGCCTTGTTACGCCTTCTCATGTAGGAAGACTGTTAATCTTCCAGTTTCTGGTGCACATTTAGTGCTGACTGTTTCTGTGTGTCCAAAAGTGCTCTTGGTAATATTCCCTTTTGCCCCAGTGAGAATGTGTTGTGTAACTGCGGTAGGGAAGCAAATCAAAGAGAAATAAGCTAGTAGGGTAACTATTCTGAGAGATGAGCTTTTGCTTGGCACATTGATTTTTCCCAAGATACACAGCATGTCTGATACCTCGTGTCAGTTGACCATCCAGCATGGCATGGGTCTCCAGAGCAGCAATATTCCATTTTAAGAATTGGTTGGGTAAGATGTGAGCTCATGTTTAATGGACACCGCCAACTATTTAAACGTTAAAGTGCTATGAATTCCACCTGTGAAACTGGAGGCGGAGGTAACACAAGTTGGAAAATCTGGTCCTAAATGTCAGAGCCTAAAGGTCGCAATTTATCAGTGGAAAGTGCAGTTGTCACCACAAACGTGAGGCTGCAGGAAGGGAATTGTGAGACTCCCTGTCTGCTTGATCTCCAAACCCTAACGAACCTGTCCAGCAAACACAGTTCTGATCCTAGGACTCAAACTCACTTTTTCTTGTTTATTTTTTACCCTTGGTCCAAGAACAGGGATGAAGGTTCTGGGCATCTGGTCAGTGATTAGGATGGAGCTGAAATTAGAGCCTTGTAGCAGTTCTATCTCAGACATGCTCAAAGTAATGAAAGCTTTTTATGAGAAGACCTGAGTAAAACTCATGAAGCTTCAGAAGGATCAGGAAGAGACATCTTATTTCTATAAGCATTTAATAGTGAAATCTGTAGGCTACTCAGAAAGATGGCCACTCGAGGCTATTGGAAGGCAACAATGTCTATTTGTGGGGATTCGGGGGAAGGTTTGATCATCTCAGATTTCTTTCTTTCTTTCCTTCTCTCTTGCAAATTGTAAATTATGAAAAAATCAGGCTGCGCTTTGAAAAGGAGATTTCTAAAGAGAGTTTGGAAGAGTCTGTGCTTGTTTGTTTATTTCAGATGGAATAATCACCATTTGCAAGTGGCCAAGAAACAACAGGGCATTTTTTGTTGCTGTTGATCAAAATGTTTTTTAGCATGGTGTTTGAGAATTAAATCTTGATGCTGTCTGGTTGTCCTTCCTTCTGCAGTACGACAGGTCATGTTTCCCTTTAACTCTTGCACAGCCCAGTTTCTGCTAAGTTAGGTCAGTGATAGCTCCTCTGAGTGAATTTACATAAATGTAGTTGTCTGGACCTTGCAAATAAGTTTTTTATTTATGCTCAAGGAAGATCCAAAGCCAGTTCCTTTTTGTCAGGGCTGAACGGAGCAGCAGAATGGAGAAGAGGCACAGCCTGCAAGGAAAAAACACGTTCAGCTTTAGGCAGTAGCTCCGGTTCTTATTTGCAGTAATTTGCACTGGGACACAGATGTGTTTACTGTGAAAATGCCAATTTTATATAATCATATCTATGTACTTTTTTATATTTGATGGAAAATAAGAGAATAGAATTTTCTGTCCTTGATAAAATATCTTCCTGTGAGGGTTTGGAAGCTGTGTCCCAGCAGGCTTATTCACATAGTGTTCTTCAGCTGTGGGCTTATCTTAATGGGGAGAGAGTTTGTTTCACAGTTAGCTGGCACGTGGAGACTAGGGACTGGTGAAATCTCAGTTGGAGTTGAGTGTTTGTAGCTCTCGTGAGAGTCAGCAACTGGAGTAAAGCTGTGAGCACTGTGTTATCTTCAGATCACCCTAATAACTCTGGTGAAAATTGCCAGTCACAGTTTTGCCTCCTCCTAGTCATCATATGTGAGCTGCTAGAGTTCAGGTGGCATCCTTAGCCCTAAGAAGGTCCCTACTGAGCTTCTCAGATCTTATGACCAGTAGCATGGGAGTTACAATGCCAATGGGCTGGTGGATTTGTGTTGGTCAGCTGGCATATGGTCTGTGCTGGGGGTTTGGGATATTGCTCTGAACATGGTGGTGAAATTTGATGTGTTTCCCATCAGCTCGACATGCTCTTCATTGACATGGGTACCTGATAAGCGAAGCACTGCTTCTCAGACTTCATTGACATGTTGTCTGTTGCCTGTCATCTCATAAATCTCTCCGTGAAGCTTTAAGTAAACACCCCTGGGTAGAATCAACAGCTATCTTTGTGGCATTTCTTGTCATCTAAACAATAATTCATTAAAAATTTAATGACTCTTTTGCTCTAGAGAGGGAAAAAGAGAGCTGGCGCCTGCCTTTAAAGTTTCTGTCTTGTATTGTTTGGTGATTTTTGTTTTGTTCTGGAGGTTTTTCATTTTATTTTGGAGGAAATCAAGTTGATAAACTGAAAGAAAACCGTCTTATTACAAAAAGCTTGAATGCTTCTGAGAACATTTAAAACAAGGATGACTAGAAATGACCTTTCCGTCCTGGAGCGAACTTTGTGTATTCTCCCTTTGGCTTTTCTAATGACAGACTTTCCATCTGGTCTTTGCTTAAAAGCTAAGATGCAACTTCATTTTATTCACATTAAAACTGTGCATGCTGTAAATTTAATCCTCTTCATCATTTCACTTCAGGGAGAGGAGTGCAGCAACACTGGGAATATTTGCTTATTTTTAGCAACTCCATTCAGTCCTCCTGGCAGTGGATTCCTGTCATCCAAAATCAAAAGATTAGGGGAACCTTGGATTTCCCTCTGCTTGAATTTGGGGAGATTATACCCTTAGAGAAAATGAGATGTCAGTGGCCCTGGTGGGGTGCGTGATCTGGATCAGTGAGAGAAATTTGTGGTTATATTAGCTACTCCTGGTTAGTGCCATTTCTAATGCTGCAAGTTCCCTGGTCCCACTTTCCCATACTGATTCCCCAAAGCTGAATGTGCAAGAGTGAAATCCTAGCAAAGGAATGCTTTGGGGAAGAATTGGGGATCTCCTGAGAGGTACCACTGCAACCATTCAGCATCATTTCAGTGGAATCTTTGGGGAAAGCACATAAACTGATCTTTTTGCTTCACAGAGCATTTCAACAAATGCCTAATTTGACACGTGCTTTCTGAAGGCTTGTGGGACATAACATTTACACATGCACTTGAACTTAAGGATGTAACTGAGTCCATGCCATATGCAAGCACGTGCATTCACGAGGGAAATGTTTCTCTGGATCCTATGTAGCAACATCAGACATCAGTTTTTTTATCTTTTTTTGTTATTTTTTAAATCTTTTTTATCTTTTTTTGGTTGTTGTTGTGTTTTGTTTGTTTGGTTGGGTTTGTTTGTTTGTTTTTTTTTGTTGTTGTTGTTGTTTGGTTTTTGGTTTTTTTTTCTCCCTGTAACACTGGTCAATTCCTAGTATGTGTTTTCACTTTCCTTTTTCCTTCTTTGTCCTTCTATTCAATTAAGTTCTATGAAAATATATGTAAATGGGAAATAACTGGTGAGCCATCCATTCCTCAGATGATGTTCTGGTGGGAACAGCAGCAAGTCAGCCTGATAGCAAAGGCGTGTTTCTGTCAGAACTGCATATAGGGCATGCACAGAAAAAATTTTTTGGACATCAAGAAAGCTCTGGAGAAGGGCAGATGTTGGGGCTCTTGGCTGGTAGATGCTTTGATGAGGGTATTGGTGTTTTTGCTGCAGGTTCTTCTGGTGCCCAACTCTATTAAAACAATGGGAGAGAGAAAGGATGTTACAAATAATAGAAGAGAACAATTCTGGCACAGATAGCTTCCTCTTCATAAAGCTGCCTTTCCCTTGAGGCAATGTATCTTGCGTCTTATGGGAAGGAAATCTTACAGTATAAAAGGAAGTCTGAAGTGCTTACCAATGAATTTAGAAGCCTAAAAGTTGGATTCTTTTCATGAAGAGATAATATGGGTCCTGTTCCAGTAGATTAGGGAAGCATTTTCAAGATGCATCTCCAAAAATAGGAGAACTGTGGTAATCACTTCTTTAAAATAATATTTGTGCGTGGCTTATGTTAATATTCCTGAAACCTTAGGGGATGTATGCTCAGCAAAATGAAGGTGTTCAGAGAACAAAAGCTGCAGAGAGCTGGTATCCACAGCCTGAGCTGCTTGGCAGGACAGAAGGCGGGTGGATGGCTTTTTGTTCCCGGGGATGCCTGTGACGTGGGTTAGAGTGGTCCGAGGGCTGTCCTCGCTTCGCTCTCCTGCAATAGGTCCTGAGGGGCTCTTCAGTCTCCAAGAATAGCTGGCACATTGCAGTGCTCTCATTATACTTGTTTTCCTGCCACATCTCCTGCACTGGGAACAGTGTCCCTTCTGCAGCCTTTACTACCCAAAGGCTGCCCGCCTGCCGGGTTTGCTCCGTAGTGGCCCTGCTGCTGCAGATTTACAGCTCCCTATAGTGTATCAGGGTAAAAAGCAGGCTCTGCTGAAAAGTTTGCCCTCTCTGGTGCTCTTTTCTCTTCCCATTCCCCTCAAAATAAAATAAAGGCATGGAGAGAGTGAGAGGGAAAGAAAGCAGAGTTGATTTTCTATGAGTAGCACAAGTGGTGAAATCTAGATAACTTCAGTGGGCATACTTAAGAGAGGATATTTCTGCAGACCCCCTAGTAAGCAAGAAAACAAACCAAAAAAAAAAGAGGGGAAAAAAAGGCACTAGAATCCTTCCAAAGAATTTCTGCAGTTTCTGCAGAGTACATAATTGAAGGGGATTTTTTTTGATAAAGGCTAAATTGTGTATGGGCATGAAAAATTCAGCAGGGAATTTAAGCCATTTCTAAACCACATGAAACATTAAACATTTTGCTCAAGAATAGCTTGAAAATGGCGTGCATCATCCCAAGCTTTAAGCAGTCATCTGATTTTTCTCTTGCAAATGTTAAATATATAGTAAAGGAGAGCCAAAGTGGGGTTTATTTTCTTTCTTATGATGACTGCAGAGCCATTACCTTGAAGGATTTTACTGGCTGACCTGACACACACCTTTGTTTACCTATCCTGGCTGGATGATTCTGGCTGCAAGATTTTGAAGGAGAGGGGAGCAGATAACAGTGCTGCAGTCACTGCGTGCTGTGCTTGTGATCAGCTCCAGCCTTGGGCTCTTGACTGAGTGGCTCTCAAATTAGCCTTTTAAATCCAGTGGAATTAAAGATTTTAATCAAGCAAGATGCTTATCACCATAACATGATGTGATATGTACAGCCCAATAAGGATACACAATGAATCTCTCAGTCTCTTGAAAGCAGAGAATCCTGCTCCTTAAATGATCTTCAAAATCCACATTTAGGTTTTGACCAGATATGTGGTACTGGATTTTAAAGCCAGGTTATGCTTGCATTTTTAAATTTAAAATTTTCCCTTTGTAGAGAAAGATAAACACGGGGAAATTCCAGGTAATTCTCAGGTGTGTTTTTGACTACTTCTTGGGGATTTTTTGAGAGCCCAGGTACCCAAACATGCCATGTTTTCTCTGTAAATAAGGTTGTTATTTACTTGGATATCTTTCATCAAGGAAATCTGACTGTGATTGTTCAAATCCTGTAGGAATGAGCTTTGTTTTTGCACAAAGCAGTCACCCTGGATGACTGCATGCAGCAAGTCATGCATTGCAAAATTGCAGTGTGAGTTTTCAAAACCTGCTGTTTGGTTTCATTTGGCAGAGCTGATTGGTGCTTTCCAAAGGAGGTTGGTTCTCTTCTTCTCAAGGTAGACACAAACCAGAGCCATGACTCTCAAGTTTGTCTCACCATGCCAAAGATGGTCCTCTAAGAAAACTCTGAACCTTTAAATATCTCCATGTGCATTCTTCCCAGGGCAGACAGCATCCTTTCTCCTTGTGCTATACAAACACCACTATGGCAGGCAGCAACACAACCTTCTCATGATTTCACTTAGGACTGGGAAAAAGCCACAGAGTAGTGATAGGCCCCAGCTCTAGGACACTGCTGAGGCTGTTGAGGGGAGATCTAGACCAGAACCTGGATACTGTTCACAGATTCACAGATTCACAGATATTAGGGGCTGGAAGGGACCTAGAAGATCATCTAGTCCAACCCCCCTGCCTGA
>JANHGL010016912.1:112559-126902 GCA_024611195.1 Ceyx melanurus
TAAGTGTCTCCAGAGATGGAGACTCCACAACCCCCCTGGGCAGCCTGTTCCAGAGCTCTGTCACCCTCACTGAGGTGTGACACAACCAAGTCTGCTACAGAGAGCCCTAACCTTGAGCAGTTGTCCTGGAAGATGCTACATCTTGTTGTGATTCATGAAGAAAATAGAGATGTTTGCTACAGAATTCTCAGAGCTCGGGAGACTGGGCTAATAAGGAACTTTGAATGTCATGGGCTCTGTGATACATCATGAAGTCTCAGCCCAACAGGCATCTCTGCATATTAGAATAATTCAAGCTCCTACTTGAGGTCTCTCTGGCTCTTTGCACTTGCTGATCAAATCAAACTGGAAGTGATTCTACTTCTTGCAGCATCTTCTATGTGATGGAGGAAAAGGTTTACTCTTTCAGTCTCCCTGATGGGTTTCTGGTAGAAGGTGAGATGGACCATCCAGGTTTCCCCTGTGCTGCTAAGCACTCTTTCTTCCCCATTTTCTGCTCCAGGCATGTGCTTGCAGTAGAATGGGGAGGTGCATACGTTACAGTGACTAACCTTTGCCTGTCACGGCAGGCAGCAGCAGGCTTCAAAGTATGAGAGTTTTTTGTGCTCATAGAAGATTTTCCCTCTTCTCTTGCTCCCTGAGCACAGACTCAAACAATGTATCCATTTTAATTGTTTTCTGAAAGGTTATTAATATTGGAGTGGGGATTTAGAATGAAGATCAATCATTAATCTGAAAAGAATGGATCTGAACTTACTTGCAGCAAGGCTGTAAAAGAAGTTAGGGTGAAAGAAAATCAAGAGAGGTTCTCCACATAATCTGATTTCATTTTTTTTTTACCTTAAATTGCCCAAGTAAGAGCTCTGAGGGCAAACCAAACCTCAGAGTGAAGATTTCAGAAGTCTACCCTAGGAACCGTAGCAATACGTTACAAGTCGTTAGCTTTCTTTTTCCACAACATTTTATTTCAAGAATAAGATCTCTGGCTTTTGAAACAAACCACAGTCTTTGCCAAAGATTTTAATTTTCTTCCGCATTTTTCCTTTTAACAATATCCACAAATATTTCAGGAATTCATTTTCTATTTTTTAAAGGGAAAAAATTTAATTCAATGTGAAAATGATCTCACCCAGGTTTCTCTACACCAAATAATTGACCCTGCTTTTGGTGTGGTATGTTTTACTGCAGGCGCACCCTCTCAGTCTGGGCTGGTGCCAGACCCTAACACTTTTTCTCTGGAAGGGAGGCACCATATGCTAAGCAGAGTTATGAGAGAAGTGCTGGTTTGATTGTCTTGTTTTCTCACAGTGGCCAGAAACTTGAAATGTGTGCTGGGTTAACTACAGCATCATGCTTGTTCCTGTTGGGAAAGTAAGATGAGAGCCATGTGTCCCCCAAAAACCAGCCCAGGTACCACAGTGCCACCATTTAACTTTACTTCTCTTCTGAGAATAGGCAATCTTCCTGCAGCAGTTTAGGGAGTGAATTTAGTATCATCAATGTCATGAATGGGAATATCATTTTCATCCTTGGGAAGGTCCTTTTTGTGCCTCTGTCATTCACCTCTTTCTCACCTGCTTTAGGATGGGAAGTGTTCTCTCTCATCTTGTTTTGCCCACCATGGTGCTTTGGGCTCTGACCACCAAGGGGCAGTTCTCAGTAGGGAAATTTTGTGGAGTATAGAAAATATACATTTAGTTACTTATGTAAAAACTCAGGTTAGTATGTTGTTTCCCAACCACTTTGTTGAATTATGCACAAGTAAATTTTTAAGCATTTCTGCTACAAATATGGCAATAACTGCACGTGTAAGTGTATATAGTAACTTTGGGATGTTGGGCAGTGATCTGTGGTACAGAAAGCTTGTGCATCAGTGTCTTGGGGTAAAATTAATCTCAAAGAGGAGAAAGCCTTCAAAATTATATTTTTCCCTCTGCTTTCCTGTTATCCAGAAGTACAATAGAGATGATATTGAGCACCTCCAAGTGGAATCTACTGAGGGAAAGAAGCCACCCCCTCACATTTTTTAAATTTTTTTTTTTCTCCTTCTTTTGATTATAATCCTGTTTCTCTTCTATGGTCTAGTCAGATCATGTGTGACATTTCTAGTAGGTACCAGTGAGAGGAACCAAACTCCCTCCACAAAACCCACCCTTCATATCAATATATATATGTAAATAAAATTATGTATGGAGATATGGGGCATTAGTTATTTTGAAAGAAGAAGATAGATAAATTCTATTTATCCAATATTTTACTTTAAGTTATGATCAGAGATTAAGGATATGTTTATATTTATTCAACTATTATATTGATGAATAGAAAGGTGATTTTGGAGCATGAAGAAAATCTAGCTCCTTCTTCTGCTCCCCAGTAGCACTGACTAATTTGCAATAGAAGGAAGGGCTGTTTGTATTGGTGAAAAAGGTGAACTAAGACACATCTGATAAAAGACATATGCTTTGCTTTAATCTTTGCAGTTTGGATGTTTATAAGGTTTACCTAGGGAGGAGAGGAGGAGAAAATGGGATAAACTAAATTAGCTACTTTGAAAATCAATATATGGGAGTTTGTTCGATCGGTTTACCTGAAAGCTGTACATACATTTTTCACTTGCTCCAGTCTCTCAGGCCAGCAGCAGCAGCAGACACTGTGAAAGGATGCATTTCAGGAAGGTTGACCCCATCACCAGGGAAGTGGTGTAGTTACAGCAGTGTTTTTTTGTTGTCCCTCTCCTTTGAGTGCTGGGCAAGCAAATGGATCCAGTGCTTCCAGATGTTCTGCAGCATAGGCCACTGCTGGTTCTGAGGCTCAAGCCAAGGCTGCAGCACATCAGGTTCCTTCTTACCACCAATTCAATCCCAAAGTGGGAAAACAACACAAAACCAATTATGGGTAAAGATAAGTCCAAGATTGCTTCAAATCTGTTGGCTACAGCTTCCAGAACTTGAGGAAGTCCTTTGGCAGTGAAGAGCTCTGGGAAATGGTTTGTGATCTGTGCAGGTTTTGTATGTCATCACTAAGTCACAGGGAGGGTCTGGTTGGAGAAATGAAGTATCTGAAGGACATGATCCCCATCTTCCCTGGCTGGCTCCTGAGGGGGAAGCTGACAAACCCCAGACTGGTTTAGACTGTGCCACGCAACAGCCAGGGAGGGTGAGGGTTTAGTGCAGCCACGTAGCTGATTTTTTTCAACTGCTTCACAACAGCCCTCTTTAGGAAATTAATGCATATGTCAACTCTTGTCAGGGGCTCTTAGCAATGAACAAATGAGTTGAAAACCATAATCTAATAAACAACTAGATAGCTCATTTCAGTTTTGTTGTTCATGAGACAATGTTTCCCTCGTTGACTTGTCTTATGGACCTTCTGCTCTGCAGAGGAGAGGGATGGGGTATGGGAATACAGCCCATGTTTCCCCTCTGAGGATTTTGTTTGCTCTTCTGACTTAGATGCCCTGATTTCCAGCGTACTCCCAGTTGTTTGTGTTGAAATCTTTCTATCTCAGCAGGCTGCTTTCTGTCATTTTTTAAAGTCATTTGGAACTACTTTTGTCCCCATTATTAGACCCGAGCAGCTGCAACAGCAAGCGGGATCTCAGTGCGCTAATTGCTGCACAGAGTCAGATGGTCTCTATCTGTATGTCTTCAAACAGAAAAACAGAGAGAAGGCAAAGGAAGGCTTTGTGTGCTGGTGGACTGAGGCACAGTGGGGCTGTGCAGTGTCCCCAAAGTCCTAAAAGAAGTCTGTGTCAAGAAACAGGACTTAAGAGCTTTTCTATTCATCTTATGGCTCTTCTTCATGTGTCTATTTTAGCACAGATTTTAATTGAAGTTTTACAGTGCCGTGGGCTGTTTCTTGAATTGACTCAACTTGAGTCCTTCACCAGGCTTTAGTAAAAGACAGATTTATTTTCTTTCGAGCTGAGTTCTGATTCTAGCAGACCTCTTCTCTAAGCAGATATCAGCGTTGAGGGGATAACCGTTACACGTAACATGATCTGAGCAGGAGCAGAACTGGCTCCTTCGCATCGTGTTTACAAAATGAGTTGCTGAGGTGAGCAAAATAAGTTATCTCTGTTGCAGAGAGGTTGGTGTAGGCATTAGATGGAATGCTTTGCCACACAGTCATATGGAAAAATAAGCTGAAGAATGAAAACACAGCCTTGTATCAATGCCTTTGTACTTGACGACGTGTATCGTGAGCCTACGACGTGTGGGATGTTCAGCTGATGTGCTTGGGGGGCAACACCTAGGCTATGGTTATACCTGCCCTCCCCCTCCCACCCTGTGGCCACTGGGGCTGCAGGAGAATTGGATGCATTTTGGTGGGAAGGATGGCACAGCGAAGTGTCTACAGACAACAGCTGAACAAAATCACAGTCTCATCAAAAAACAGCATTGCTTTCACAATGAGGGGCATCCACTGTGACGAAGCGGCTGAGGCTTTGCATAATTTGGGGAACTGAGCCCTTGTTTCCTACCCTCGTGCTAATTACTGCCTTTGGGGTGTTCTGAGGCAGAGGTCAGCGAGTTTTGGCGTGAACCAGAAGTGGGTGGGATTTTCCCCACTCGTGACCAAAAATGGAATGAACGATCTTTGTACAGGTTGCTAAAGATAACATTTGTTTGTGCTAAATCAAGTTGTCTCATAAAAACTGCATCACTCAAGCCTGGCACGGGCACACTCTTCTTAGTGGTCACAAACTTGTAGGCAATGCAAAGGATCACTCCAGTCCCATTGAAGGACCTGGTTATGCCTAAATGGTAGTAAAACCCAGTTACATTTTGAAAGGTTGAAAAAAATACGGCTTTTGAGCTGCTGCCTCAGCTCAGGCTCCAATGGCAATGCAGACAGTGTTGGATCACCCCATGACACTCGCCCACATGGCTCTCTGTCCCCATCACAGTCTCAAATGCTACTCCTGAAAGCATTAATACCTTATTCTGGCTCTAGTAATGCTGGAAGAAATCTAGAGTGATTCCAAAGGAGTTAATTTGGATTTGTGTTTGCAGGAGGAATTGTACCTAGAGGTTTTAAGTTAATCATATGGTCATTTTTCCCTCTATATGTTTAACCACCGAAGTTAATTAATATTTGCAAGTTTCACAGGCTGCTCCTTTCATTATCTCAGCTAGCTGCAGTGAAAGGTGGGGTGGCAGGAGGGTGGTAGTCTGGCTGAAGTTGTGCAGATAGAAAAATATCTGGGAATTGTTTCCGAGTCCTAGGGGTTTTGGGTAGTTGAGTGGTGAGATGAAGATGGAGGTGAGGATGCGTAAGCTGCCACCGCACGCCTTTCCTATTGACTTTCCATGTAGTAAACAAAATTACCAGATGATTGTTGGCATGTGGTTTGGTTTTTTGTTTTTGGTTTGTGTTGGTTTTGTTTTTTGTTTTTTGTTGTTTCATCTGAAGAGAATATTTTAAGCAGGACTGCGATTCATAGTCCTGAACTGTAGGGGACTAATGTTCCTGTTCTCCAGCTGGGAGAAACTAATTCAACATCTTGTGTTGTAAACACTCACTCATTTTAACTGATTACACCTCCATGTTCCTCAAATCACTAAAATTACTGATTGCTATTCCTTACACATCAGAGAGTGAATCCTGAATAATTAACCCCAAATAAAATTAGATGAATTGGCCCTTTTAATTAGAATCCCTGCTGCTGTTTGTTCTGAGCTTCCTTTTCTTACTGTTAAGAGACTTTTAGAATGATTAAAACTGTTTAAGACTTAAACAGCCAGTGACCTTTTAATACAATATAAATCCATAAAAGCAATATTTCAACTAGCAGGTGGTGAAGTAAATTTTCAGCACAACTACCTGACGGACTCAGTATTCCTTTTTTAAATGCTGGGGATGAAATTAGCCAGTGTGGTCGTTTTTGGGGTTTTTTTTTTCTTCTTTTTTTCCTTCCTCCTGCTTATTAATACAGTAGCTGATTAACAAAAGTAGTTGCAATGGTAGGATTAGTGATTGGTAAAACAGTGGTAATTTAAACAGTGCTTTGGGTTGGTGGAGCTGCTTTATTTTAGGAATCATGGGCCAATGTGGTATATTTAGGTAGACTGTGGAGCTGGTGCGTAATCATGCAACAGTTCCCCCTCTGCTGATGTGGTGTCAGTGACCCCCATGACATGGTTTTGACCAAGGATGCACCAACACAAAACATGATTTTAATCATGTGCTTTTCTTGTCCAGTGATGTGTGTTAAATACAGATGTTACAGGAAAATGTTCATTTTGGGAAGCTTAGTAAAATGCCTGTTCACACCAAAGAGTCACCAGGTCATATCTGGCTGAAGATTTCTATAAAAAACCTGTGACATCACTTTTGCAGTATGAAGTTTCCCAGACCACTTAAGAATACTGCAATATTTTGCATTTCATTGCAGTGGTTATTGTGGAATACAGGTTTGTGGTAGCCTCAATCAGAAGGATTTTAGCCCAGTGCTAAGCTATAAATAAGGGTTTAAGAGTAAATCTTAATTGTTTCAATGTAGATTCACTCAAGATGCAAACTTTGCCTTTCTGAAGTAGGCAGACCAGGCAGTGGGAAATGCCTGTAGCTGCTCAGTGCTTTGCCAAATGGAGTCTGTTTGGATCAGGATGAAAACACATCAGTGGGAGTTTGCTCCATGCCTATCCTTAGTCTGGTCTCGGAGTGATTTTCTGGTGATTCAAACTGATTCTGAACCAGCCTTAGATTCAGAAATTATCACAATGACAAAGGGTTATTTTTGTTTGGAAGGAGAAAAATGAAAACCATCTGGGTATATAGGGTTCAGATGTCAGCTAGAGATCTGGGAAGACCAGTGTGAACCCTGTTTTGTTGGTTGATAGATTCCATTACATTATTGTTTCAGGGAAAAATCTGGTGGTTAGCTTTTTTGTGTGTTTCCAAGGGGTTTTTTTTCCCCCTAATAGTCTCTTCTTACTGAACATGTGAAAACTTCGTGTCTAGAAGTTTCAAAGCTGAAAATCTTCATGTCTGAATTGTGTCTGTCAAGGGGGGAGGCAATTACTGTGCTGCAATTCATTTGTTGACTGGTAGATATATCTTCCTGAAAACAAAGGCTGGAGACATGAGCCTGATCCAGCAAACAACTGAAGTGCACATAAAAATTTAAAGGTTACATTGCAAGTGAGAAAGGTGCTTGGTGCATGAGACAAGGATGTTTTTTTCACAGCTTGTACTTGTACCCAGAAGGCATCAGGCAGCCAATGTCAAATATCTTACAAGTTTCTCTCCAGCCTGACAGGCTCATGCTGATGTAGATGTCTGTTAAGGCTTTGAACAATTTTTCATTTGTACATTTGAAAAGTGTCACAATGAAATGCCTAAATCTCCTTGGAAAGTGTAAGAGGGGAAATTTTGGGGAGGAGAGAGGTAAAACCTTGCAAATGCCTCCGCATGGCCCAGATTTGATTGGAGCCAGATGCTGGGCTGGTGCTTGGGAGGCAGCACTTCTGCTTATGGCTCTGCTAAAGTTTCCCAATGTAGCCATGATGGACTGATTCCATTTCCATCTAATTACTTGTATGTAAAATACAGGGAAGAGAGTTACCGGGGCTGATGGCACCATCTCTCATGGTGATGCTGTGGTGTGGGACCCGGCACGGGTGGCCAGAGCTGCGGATTCACGGCACAACGCGCCATCATCTCTGAAATCGCCAAGCTCGCGCGTGTGCCGCCCTGCGCAGCCCCTTCAGAGGTTGACTCACGGTCTTCACAGCTGTAAGAAGAAGAAACCAGAAGTTGGTGCAACGCAGGCTGTTTATTTTCTCCTCCAAACATATGGTAATGGGTAGAGATTTCTCATTGCGAGAGCTGAAGGCGGGCTGCGCCGTGGTGCCAGGAGGGGCAGGACACAGCTCCCTGCCTGCAAACCTGCCTGCCCCAGGCTGCCTCTGCGGGAGTTCTCGCCAGCAGAAGGGGATTTCACCTGCCTTGAAGTATGAATCGACTTCTGAAGGTGCCTTGATGTCTCTCCATTGACAGAGCCTGGTGCAGTCACTCTCATAACTTAAATACTTCCAAGTGTTCAGGCTGATGCCAGGTGAATGTCAACCAAAATGCCAGTCTTGATGCTGAGCAGTAATCAATACTGATAAGCCTTTTGCCCATCTTATCCCTTATTCACGGAGCGACAGCTGTGTTAAATCAGGTAGGAGATGGTGAGCACTCGGAGTGGGATGTGTCCTCCACCGGCCCATGGTTAAATCCAGTAAACCCAGAGCCCCATGACCCCCATGGCCATCAGTGCATCCATGCAGACTGGGGGACAGTCCCTTCTCTGTAAGGCTCCCCATGTAGCCGGCCCTAGAGGTGGTCAGCAGTGGGTGGCAGTGGTACACTCTGTCTGCATGTGGGCTTTCCTGCCTCCTCCCACAGCTTGCCTGGTTCTAAGCAAGTGAAATCTGTCAGGCTTGCAAAGCTCTGGGGGTAAGGGAACATACTTGAGAGTTGCATTGTAAAGAGACTGCTTAAAGCAGTGTAAAGTTGCTTTCAGCTTGTTTTCCTCCTTTACTCCCTCAAGCTGAGACCTGTTTCTTCCAGACATGGTCTAAAACAGTGCGTGGCTCAGGACAGAGTTTTTACAGTCTCTGCACGCTTCCCTCTGCCGGAGGGTGACTGCCAGCAATGCCAATAATAATACTCCAGTAACAGCTTTCCCTCCTGTGTCCGAGGGAACTCTGTCCCGTGAGTGCAGTGGGAACAGCGCCGGGTGCTATGGCTGTGTGTGGGAAAGAGGAAAGTGCAGTGGCAGAATAAATAACTAAAGCTGTTAAGGAAGAAAGTCCATCTGTTCACAGAGGACCAGGAAAAGGCCAAACATCTGCAAGGTCCTCCCAGTTCATCAGGCATCTGGTCACTGCTTCCCAGTCTAAAAAACCTTCCCATTTGTGTGGAGAGAGGAGCCAGCAGCTTATCTGACACAGAGGAAAGAGTAAGCAGAGCTGAGCTGGGATGCGGTAAAGCCAGCTGCGTCCTACTGCAAAGAAAAGTGTTTTCCTCCAAGCTCCAGAAAAGGGCTCTTTTTCTGCTTCTGTCCTTTGCTTATTTTCTGAAAAATCTTGCCAATGTTTTTTTCTTTTGGGAGGAACAGATCTTCCAAGGGGGAAAAATGGAATTTGTTTTGTGTTTGTTCTAGCAATTGTTGATTTCCAGCTCTATAACAGCAGTTGTTGTTTTTACCTTCTGTTTATGCACAAACTCTGTCCCTATCTCATCCCCTTCAACACATTCTCTACCTCAGTTTTCCTTATGTGTTTTGAAGGGTTGTAAATACAGCAAGAGTGTCTGACTCACGTGCTGTGCAGGGACATGAGTCTTTGGCATTGGAGTCTGGGACTAACTGGAGAAACATCATCTGAAGTGTATTCTTTGGGAAGTATGTGTCCACTGGAACTGAATTTGTTTGCAAAATCACATTGGTTGGTTGGAGGGTCATTTTCAGAGCAAAGGATAAAAGTTTACTTAGTGCTCAAACATCCCAGCATTTTTTTAGAACTAACCACCAGGATATTAATTTCAAAATAGTTCTTTTCTTTTTACTCTGTATTGTATTTCATATGATTTGAAGTAAAAGACTGGATTAATTATAGGCAAAGAGGAGGATAGTGCAGATGTTACTGGACATAATTTAAGAAAAAAATAAAAATTCAGTCTTGAACTCTGTAATATCACGAGTTAGTAGGTTTCATGGGATTTTATGTATTGGAGCAACATGGTTGCCTTAAATTAATTTTCAGTGTGTTGTTTTCAAGTGGTCTTTGTGCATCTGTATTTAGGGTGATACTTTCTTAGGAATTCAGAGGGATTTTTTGGAGTCCTATCTGTGCTTTCTTTGAGGAAAATGGGAAGAAATTACTTTCCTGGGACATAAGATCTCTGAAGTCCTAGGAAGAGTTTGTGCTGTTCAGAGTGTGATTTGAAATCAAAGAGAAGAGCTTTCCAGGGCTGCAGTCCCATCTGCTTCCCATGGCAAACAGCATGAAGGTGCCATGCTGGTGATGCTGCCCAGCTGGTGCCCGTGCCTGAGGCAAGCTGAGTCCAGGGCTCAGAGGACTGTGGATCACCGAGGTCTGTCTCAGCACCTCTCTGAGCACTTTGGAGCCTGCTCCTTGGTATTTGGGGATGACGTGGAGAGCCTGTATCTGGGAGGCCATGTGGCATTGCATGAAGGGTCAAGTAGAGGGCCCATGTTTGCTCCCAGAAGTGTTAAAACCCTCCCAAAGCAGCAGTATCACACTTTCATTCATCTTGAACTTCCATCCCAGATGCTGCACACAGGAGAGCCAAAAGCAAACAGCTGGACTTGCAGCATCAACCTTTATGAGAAGTAATAGAAATATACCAAAGTAGTCCAAATTACCGGCAGCTGCCTCCCCTGGAGCCAATTCCAGTGCTAATGGCAAACACCCTTTTTTCCATCCTTAGGAGGTGCTTTCAGAGCCTGGTGTCCTGCTGCCTGCAGCCTGTGCTGCTCTGTCCATGTTTTCTCCTTTGTGCTCCCACTTCCCATGAAGTTCTCAAGGAGAGGTTTCCCATCTCTGCCCTGAGCTGGATGGTTTCACAGCCATTGTGCTGCTTTGTCTTCACATCAGCAGTCTTAGAAGTTTTAAGACAAGTAAATTAAAGCGTGGATTTTGTACATCAGCCCCACGTAAAATGCCTTCTCAGTTAAAAGAGGTGGATGCTTCTGAGCTTGAATCTGGCCCATCATGTGGTTATTGTGACCGAGAAGATCTGTGATCATGCTTTTGACGTGAAGCTATGAGGTCCTATAGGAAGAGGGAGGTGCAAATAGCTGCCTGCCAGCAGCAGGTATGCAGGAGATGGGCTGGTCTAGATTTTTGGCTCCAGCTTCACCCTTCCATGTGTCCTCTGCAGCAGTGAATCCCTACTTTTAGACAGCAGCCAATGCTGTCTTTAAGGTAAAGTTTAGCACATGATGGTGGTGAACTGGATGGGATCCATTCCAAGGCTGGGTGGGGGACGTGTTATTGCAAGTTTTTTAGTTGCCTGTGGCAGGTTTGAGATACAGGCTTTGATGTGTGGAACTGGTTGTTGGTGCCTTTGTGGCAAGTCACCTTCTGCTGCAAGGTCTGGGCACCTCTGAACCATCTGCCAACATCACTGAGCTGGTATAGCCATCTCCTGAAGCAGCAAGGGATGGAGCTGAGCATTTAATGGTTAAATCTTGTGTTAATTCCTGTGCCACAAAGCCCATGGCAGAGCTCTGAGTATTGTGGGGTTCACCCTGATCATCCTGTCATGATGTGGGGAAATGCTGGCAAGTCTTAAGTTTTTCCACTCTCTCTCCTAGGGGACTTCCTTCCTCCACCCCCACCTCCTGTGGATGAACATGGGAACATCACATCATCACAAGGTGCCTTTCCTCCACCACCACCTCTGGATGACGTTACTTTCAACGTGCAGGTAACAAGACAAGAGTTTTATTGTTCATCCAGGACTGATCTAAACATTCTAGAAATTAGCGGACGATAATGAAACGAGGTGGCAAAGTGCTGTGGTTAGAAATCATGTGTCAGGAACAACCAAGTCAGCTTTAGCAAGCTGTGTTTCCCAAGTAGGGAATATTTCCATTCAAAACTTACTGGGCTATTAAAGGATTTTTCCCATCCGGCTTGAATTAGGAAACTAATTGCCTTGTGTCTTTGTGATGGCAGATGGGAGTGAAACCTTCCCAGAATGAATTGTTTTCTGGAAGGGCCATCTCCTTCCGTGGACTGTGGAGAGACTTTCGGGCAGTAATTTGATCCTAAAAGTTCTTTGTTTAAATGCCTAAAATTAAGTGAATCAAATAAACCTTGGCCCAGGCTCCAGTGATGTCACTGAGACCCTTTTCACCCCTTTTTTTTTTGCTGTCTTGGATCCTCTAGGTTTGCCATCTAGATGAAAGTGCAACTTCTAAGATGCATCAGGTGATTATGGCATGTCTCATGTGGATAGGGACATACTGAACACCTTTGAAAGGTATGACCACCTCTGTTTAGTACAGAGGAAGAGCCAACAGACATAGCTGGCTTGCCTGGAGTGCTGGGTACTGGTTAGCTCAGGAGAGATGTAGTCAGACTGCAAGGACAGGCTGTCAAGGTGATCAAGGAGTGAGGAGCTGATCTTGCCAGTGCAGACCAGAAGAGTTTGTCTTGTTAGCTGAGCAAAAGAAAGGTCAAGGAGGGGGTGTGGTTGTAAATTTGAAATACATTTGGGGAATAAGAAACAGAGAAGAACAACTGTTTCAGCTCTGGGTGAGTGTTGCTTCAGGAATGGGAGAGGCTGAGCTTGCCAGAAGTACCTTCATGCTGGTGTTTGGAAAGTTTCAGAGCACTGAAGCTGCAAAGGTTTGGGAGGAGTAGTGAGAGCCAAGTGAGCATGGTCTAGGCTTGAGGCTGATGAGAGTTATCTAACCACAGCCACGACCATGTGGCTCTCCTTGATGACCCTGGAAGGTTGTGGTAGTCTTGTGTCCCCTGATGGCTTTGAACCTGAGCACAGGCTAGCTGGCAGACATTAAAAAGGATTCAAGAGACCTGACTAAGTTCCTGACTCTTCCACAGACTTTAGAGTCAATTCATCTACTTTGTGCCACTGTTAAAGACAACATTTCCCTCCCTCATGGGCTTCCTGTGATCTCTTGCCTGTGGTGAGATGTTCAGATGCTAAAGCAAAATCTCAGAATGTTCTTGCAATGGGTCCAGCATTATAAGCAGCCTTTGAGAAGGAAGGGGTTAATAAGGATTGCTTCCTTCCTTGCCAGGAAAGGCTGCAGCCATCAGGGACATTAGCCAAGTGTGGAGCATGGCTTTTCCCAGCCTTGGGGTAATGAAGTAATTCCCCAGCAAGTGGTGTTCTGTCTCTTAAGAAGAGTTGACCCTGTGAGAGTAGAGGAGCTTCCAGATCACCCTGAGAAGCTTGAAGCAATAGGATCCTGGTGAATGCAGGACACTGGACAATGGGAAGGGGTCTCAGCACCTTCTGCTTCTCTTGGGTCAGGTGTCTCCTTGATGAGTTGCCCAAGAAGGGGACCTAATACTGTTTATTGGAAGGGGCCTGTTTCTTCATCTCTCCATGTTTCCCTCCTGTGATGACCCTCACATGGTCCCTGCCCTTAATCTGTGCTCTTTTGTCACCTTTTCTCCCCATCTTTCCTTTCCATCCTCTGAAGGAGATTAGGAGCAGACGAAAGGCAGGGCTAAGTCAGGAGTCATCAGGGTCTGATGCTGCAAGATCAGCGCCTTATCTTGCAGGAGCAGCAAAAGCCATGCTGAAGCCAGACATAAGACCTGAGGGATGAAGGAAGAGGGCAGGTGGCAATGGAGAAAGCTACTCAATGCTTTTGTGCATTGAACACATTGAACACAATCATTTTCCTGACTCCAGATGGAGGTTCCTGTGCTGAAGGAGCAGAACAAATAGTGCAGTGAATCCTTTCTGAGTCCTTAGGACACAGTTGCCTGAAGGCAGGGATCTCATAAGCATGTGTTCTATCAGGCTTCAACAAACCAGAGCTAAGGCTGATTCCACTCTCCAATGCCATGCCTCAGTTTCCCCATTGTGAAATGGAAGTGTTGGAGCAGATGTCCCTGTTACAGGCTGCTGCCTGCTGCTCCTCAGCCCCCGCAGACCCTGGTGCAAGCCCTCCAGATTTACTTGAGACTTTGAAACTTTTCTGCTCCAGCGAATCAGACCTTTTACAATAGAAATTTGTCTGGTTGGCAGAGTGCTGATGACAGCTTATGAAATATGTGTGCTGTGGCTCCAGGTAAAGCTTTTTATACTAGATGTTAAGTTGATGAAGGCAGCAGAATATATATGTTCAGTTTATTATCATTTTGTGTGTTACTGTTAGCAGACAGCTAAAAGCTGCACAGATTATTACGGTGTAAGTTGTAGCTTAAGAGCAGCAGTTAAAGTAATAATGCCAGTTTTCATAGGCCTGTTTATCTCTGGATCGCTATTTGGAACTGACCACTTAGGATCAGATCCAAAAAGGTACTTTAGTATCTGACTTCCCTTGAGGTGCTGATGCTCCGATGGAAATCAGAGGGGGACTGGGTCGGGAAATACCTTTGCAGTAGATCTGGCATTTTCTTGTCATTTCTATTTTCCCATCTAGATCTGTCAAATGTGATTCAGAGCAGGGCTGGGGAGGAAAAAAAGGGAAGGAAATTTAAACTTTTTTCTTATTAACTGTAATGCTTTAATAAATTAAAAAAAAAAAAAAAAAGAAAAGAAAAAAGAAAAGGTGCTTTAGCTGTCTGATGATATCAAGGAAATTTTACTTGATGTGCACTGAAAAATGCTTAGAAA
>JANHGL010016912.1:127002-145497 GCA_024611195.1 Ceyx melanurus
ACTGTAATGCTTTAATAAATTAAAAAAAAAAAAAAAAGAAAAGAAAAAAGAAAAGGAAATGTTTATTTTTAAAAACAGTGCATTGGGGCTGGGGGAGAGTCATGTTGGGAAGTTGCCCTCCAGGGAAGGCAGAGGCGAGGGCTTGTTCCCGGCATGGCGGCGAGGGTGCGGCGGTGGCGTGTTTGACAAATAAGGACATGAGCAAAGAGCCTTTTGCCACGTTGGCTTGGGCTCTGTTTAAAAGAGAGGAGAAAAAAAAAATCCTGGACGGGAAGAAAAATGAAATCACTGTTTGTCAAAGGGAAATAGATAGATCTGGGGAGGCAGGCAGATTTTTTAAAAATACTTCTTTTTTTTGCCTTCTAGTTTCAAAACAGGCATTCTGCCTAGGCCAGGGAAAGCAAAAGTGAAAAACTCTTATAAACAACCTCCCGAGTGCCCTGTTTGCTCACAAAGAAGGACCCTAGCTCCTGGTGCTGGCAATTTCTTCTGTGGTGGCCAGACAGGATTACTGAGGGATGAGCTCTGGCCACAGTGGTGGGACAATCTGGTCCCTACCCTTCATCCTGTCCCCAGGAAGGCTGTCTCTGCATGTTATCTGGGCATTTCAGTGTCGTATCATGGGAGCTCCAGCTTTCCACTGGCTTTGAATTGACCAGGAAGGATTGAGCCCAATGTTTTGTGTTGGACCTGGGCGGCTCAGAGCAGATGAGACCCTCAGCTGCAGATCTGCCACCCGCACCTCAGGAAAAAAACCACATTATTTACAAATGACCACTAGTTATCCACAGGTGCTGTAGCTGCAACACTGGTCCCATTTTCATCTGGGAGCATGGATGCTGCTGCAGCATGGAAAGGAGAGGTGAGATTGCTGAGTTCAGCTGGGAGATTGTCTCTTTCCCAACAATCCCAGCCTGTTATCGGTGTGATTTTCATTGACAGGCCACAAAACACTTCACAAAGTCTCTCCCTGATAAGGAACTGAAGCATGAATGGTGCTTTGCCTAGGTCACCAGGCTGACCAGCAGCAGGTTAAAAATAGGACCCTGATCTCTTGCGTCCCAGAGGAATTCTGTCTGCACTGCCTCATTACTGTAAGAACTGTAACTCAATGAGTAAACACCATCACCAGCTGAAAGCAGAAAGAATTTGGGATATACCAAAGAGGATGTGCAGAAATGGTTTAGGTTGGGGGGTAGAGTGAAGAAGCAATCAGGCTTTGGACAGTTGCTTGAAGTACAATATAAAATAGCTTAGTATGCCAGTTCTTGTTATAACCACCTATGCATGGAGGAGCTGCAGGGCTGGAGCTGTGTGGGCAGGGCACAATTCAGATCTACTGGACTCACTGGTCATGTCATCCTCGTGCAACATGCAGAAAATCAGCTGAAGGGCTTAAATTATTCTTGCCAAGGAATTTTGGAAGGAGAAATGCCAAAACCTGGTCTGAAGGTGTATGCACCTTTCTCTTCAAGGCTGTTCAGAGGAGTCCTGGCATGTTTCTCCCCAGGGCTTGTGCCTGGGAGAAGGTGTGAGCGTGTTGATCGGTTCGAGCAGCGAGAGCAGAAGATTGCCAGGCATTTAACCATCTGACTCCCTCCTGGCGAGCGGTGCTTGTGGTGCCTCTTTGTGGGCTGTGACTCACTGGCTCAGGAAACAGACAGAACAGAGGAATTTTCTTTATTTTTTTCATTTACTTTTTTTTTTTTTTATATATATATTTGGGTGCACATACTGACAAATAGTTGGGGAGGGAAGAGCATGATTTTTTGCCTATAGGTGGTGCTGCCTTAAATAGCCCATCTACTGCTGGGCAGTGTGGTGGCTGGGCTCTGCCTGGGTTCTGGGCTTGCTTTAAATTGCCTGCCTTTTGATGTTTGGAGGAGCTGAAAAGGCCAAAGAGAGCAGAACATGTGTTCAGCCTCCCTCTAGTGCTAGATTTTGTTAATCATTGGGATTACTGGCCTGGGTGTAGGTGCTTGCTGACAAGGAACATGGGTAACACGGTGCAGCTCTGGCTGCCGACAGGGCTGCCAGGCTCCAGGCAAGCACCAGTAGCTCCCAGTGACTCTGTAAATAAAGCCATAGTCTGTGTGTATCACTTGCTATTTGAGATCCAGCTTTTGCAGTTTTCTGAGACTTCTGACCTGATTTATGAAAATCCATGTGATAAGCAACTGCCTTTTATCTAAATTGAAGCCGTGTCCAACAGTATAAATAAATTACCTGGTAATGTTAACCCTCTTATTCAAACCTTGGCTTTGCAGGAATGCTTTTGATCTCTCTCCCTTCTCCTGCCTTCCTCATGTGTTTGAGAAACAGGAATGTGCTGTGCTCTAAATTAGACTTGAACAAATAGCATATATATTCTCTGCATGTTTAAATGCTCACGGGGTCTCTACAGGCCAATATGTGTTGTTCTCTGTAATAGGGGTTTCTAGGCACTAAGGTAAGAAAAAAAAGGTAATACAAAGTCTGTCAATGTTGATTAATATCTTGATGCATCATAGATAAAATGCATGGGGTTTTCATATCTCTATGTGTATGCTATATATATGTAGAAAAAAAGCAAGATGAGCGGGGATATTCAGCAGACTTCCACGTTACTGGGGAGCAAACATGCACTTTCTATTCCTGCTGCTTTTTTGCCCTTCTCTGTGGGTAACATGACCAGTACATCCAAGATCACAAGAGAAAACGAGCACTGAGCATTTCTTTCAGGCAGCTCTTGATGCAACCCGTCTTATACTCATGTTTGTTTTACAATGCCAAACCACATTCTATTTTAAATCTTTAATGAACCTCTGTTCCCATCTACGTAACTTTCCAATCCTTACTCTCTTCAGAATAGACAAAGATGCTTATTATAAACCACAAATTTTACTGAAAGGGTAAACTGGAAAAGTTTTAATTGTACGGCGCAAGCCTGCCATTCATCTCTCTGCCGGGCTATTAATATCTTGGCAGTGTTAGAATGCAATACAGCCTTTAATAGCTAAACCTCTCAGCAAGGGCTACAAAAGAAGCAAGGATCCAAACAGTTAACGGTGCTCATTATTTTCATCATGGTTATTACTGGGCTATTTAATACAGTTGTTCCTCTATTGTTTAATATACTAATAGAGCATGCGGGAGGTGCCAGGACCTGCACTGGTGCACACTCCTGCCTTCTTTGGGAGGAGGGTTGTGACTGGGGCTGGGAGATGCTTTTGGAGGTGGAGCAGAGTGGATTCTGATTATCTGCCATGCAGCGGGTGATGAGGTGAGGGAGCAGAAGAAAGTAAAAGACTAATACTGATCACATGTAAATAAGGGTATGGCACCATCTAACAAGTTGTGATAGGAAACAGGTCAGAGATGTTGCTGGTTGTGATGTTCAGAGGTCATCAAGCTAAAACCACCCCACGTTAAGACTCAAGGCAGTGTTACACACTTGTGCCAAGCGGTGGGCTGTGGTACTCTGGTGCTGTGCCTGAGGTTACAAGGCCTGGTGGGTACCTCCTGGCTCATGTGGGGTACCTCCTGGCTCATGTGGCTGCATCTTTGAGGGACGCTGTCAAACTGCTGGTGCTGGGATCGAGCTCACTGCTGGCACCTTGCAGAGAGGTTAATCTGTAACCTGGATTATCTGCTTGTGGAGAGACATGAATGTGGAAAGTAATGGGATAGGCATGGAGACCATGCAGAAAAAGTGGGCAATTTTATCCTGGCTAGTATCAGCCTGGGACAGACAAAAAGGAAGTAAAAACATCATTGTATCCAAGCTAGAATTATTTAAACAGAGGGAAAATAAAAAGATAATTAAGATGTGGGAATTCTCCCATCAAAGCAGATGATCTGAGTGATGGAAGAGAGCAAGATAACAAGACCAGAATTGAAGAAATTTCCATTCTTCTCATTTCTGAATGCTATTCAAATCTTCTGTTGGATTAGTAGGTCCTAGGAAAGATGTCTTGCAAGATCAGTTGCTCCTGTGTTAAATCCTGGGTAGCCTGTGTTGCATTAGGGAGCTGTAATGCAGTGGCGAGACAAAGACAAACAGACTGTCAGTAGCAAGTAGGAATTCTAAAAATTGCAGCAGACAAATTATTATGCCTTTTCTATGAAGCTGGGTGGGATTAGAAGATGTGGTTTAGAAAGCCAAAGTCTTTCCATGCAGCTTGGGCATGGTGGTAGGCTGGAATGCGACAGAGCAGACGGAGTCAGATTCCCACCTTGGTTTTGGTGCTGTGTGGTACAGAAATGAGCTTTGGTCAAACAAGGTGAAAGGAAATACATCTCTGCTGATTGGAGAACCAGCTTGTCTGTCTACATGCAGTTTTTACAGCCCTGGAATAGTTCAAAGAGTAGGGCAAGTTTTATCCTTTTTTTGATACAAATTTTGCCTGGCAGTAATGAGATGTGGATAAAGAGAAGTTGTGAGAGAATCGAATTTCCACAAATGGAAGTGGCTCAAATGCACATTCCTGCTGCTGTACTTTTTAGTTTCCATCACTGGTGAAAAACAGCTTCAGCTGCCATGATGGGTGGTTTTGTTGTCAGAAATTGTCATCTCTGCGAAGAGCATGTGGCACAGTGACTGAGCAAGCTGAAAGGTGTTAGAAAATACCAATGAGAAATGTTGTTATAGCCAGAGCTGGAGGAATTTGTTCCAGGACAGAAAGACAGGCATGATTTTAAGTGTCTGCTGTTGTTAGACTCCCATCTTTGAAGGACCATTCCCAGGACTGTATTCTCAGTTTTGATTTGCTATTGAAAATGCAGGACTTTGATTACTTTAACACACAAAAACCAGGTAAGGAAGAATATCTGGACAACATCATATGACGGCTTTAGTGTTGTTTTTAGTGGCGTGAGAAGTAAAGTAAGAGATTTTTGGGAAAGCTGTAGAAACTCCCAAGTGCTGCTGAAGCCAGAAAGTGACAGCTCCACCAGAGGTGCTGTGCAAACTCCTCTCATTCACCATTCCCTCTCCCTCTCCTCATTTCCGCGTCTCTCTTGCCATGGAAACAGCCTTCCCTCTTGTCACACCCTGGGTCTAGCCTTCATCTTCAGTTCTGTTATCTCCACTCCAGAATTGCTCTCCCTTTCCTTCCTTTGCCTTTGCAAATTCCCCAACTTCTGCCCTGCAGTATCCCTCTTTGCGTTCCCAAAAAGTGCCACTGCCAAGGTCTGTGTAGACACTGGGGCATCAGTGCTCCCCGTGGGTGGTGATACGGCAGTGGAGTTTGGTCGGGGTGAGCCTCTTTAAGATGTTTAGGTCAGGCATGTGTTTTCTGTGCACAAGTAAATCCATTTGGCTTCTATGGCTGTGTTGGCCCCAAGCAGAAATACAGTTAAAAGATATTTTCCTGAGGTCTAATGTATACTGGGGACATCTCATTTTCAGATGCATGAATTCTTATTGAAAAACAGCAACTTATATGCACTTATCCACATATGAGCAGTGTCAGAATAAACCTCAGAGCTCACCTGGGAGAATGAGTGATCTGAAGACTCTCTCTGCAGTGGTCTCTGGGCAGTTCAAGTTATTTGTTGTTCAGCTTTCTGTGTAATTCATGTCATTAATTTCTTCAGCTGAGGTTCTTACTTAAGAAACATTTAGAAGGTAAGGCGTCCAAACAAGGAGGTCATTGCTAAAAAAGAAAGAAAATCCACAGTCATCCAGCCAAATCAAATGCCAGACACACATCTGACAGTCTTGAAGGGAAGATAAAAGTAGGCCTAATCGTATAGAAAATGAGACTGCAAACTTCTTGAAGGCAAGGACCTTCCTCCGTGAATCAGAACCTTGGGGTCTGCCCAGCTGAGACTTCCCACGCTGTGCACTGCAACTGTTCAACTGCCCAAAAAACCATGGAGACTGAGGGAGAGTCCAGATTCTCCCCTCTCAACTTCGAAAGACGTACAGCAGATTTGTAACGTGACTTATTTCTGCAGAAGCCAAACCCTGAGCCATTGGCTTTCATGTAGTTTTATACATCCATTTTGCTGACATTTTGCCAGGCTCACTGGGAAATTCTTGAATCCTTGCAAACGTTTTGGCGCTCGCCCCTTCCCATTACAGCAAAACAAGCAAACAAAGTCACAAGTGTGTTATATGTTTAACT
Source organism: Ceyx melanurus (assembly GCA_024611195.1). Lineage (NCBI taxonomy): Eukaryota > Metazoa > Chordata > Aves > Coraciiformes > Alcedinidae > Ceyx > Ceyx melanurus. The sequence continues at coordinate 133,113 of JANHGL010016912.1, forward strand.
TCTGCACTTGGAGCTTATTCAGGCTGTGAAAAATTGACTGGCTGATTTTAATATGATTTTTTTTTTTTTCCGGTGGTGATTTCCTAATAGCTTCACAGCCCATGTTCAGGAACACATTCTCAAATTTGGAGAAGCTTGACTGTGTGCTTAAACTTCATTAAAGTTGATAGAACTTAAGCACACGTGTAGAATTAAGCATATGCTTGTGTTTTATACGGCCTTTTTGCAGGTGACACAAGCAGCTGCATATGGGTTTCCAACATGTGATTAAATTCCAAAAGGAGTTGTTAAAAACAGTTTTAGTCAACCTTAATTTTCTGAAATTGGTAGCTTTAACAAAACCTATCTTTTTTGATTAAAATTGCCTGAGATGTGTCCCTTTTAAAAAGCTCTTCATTTAACTGTCACAATATGCAGTCGTGTGAGATTTTGTTCATGTAAATTTAATTTCCACTTAAAGTGGTACAAACACAAAATTATTTCAGTAGATCTTCATGAACGTGGCAGTGCTGTTGCTTTCTCACCTCTGTCGACATGGGGGCCACACAGAGCCATTAAATTGACATCTGTGCCCTTCTGCATATCACAGATCATAAGGCTTTGCCCAGTCACCCAGGTTGACTAAAGGCATCCAGCCTGGGTCCACAGGCATCAAGAAATAGAGAAATCTTGCAAGTTTATTCTAGCATTTAATTACCTGCAGTACTACATATAAATGAGTATCTCTCATTTTAAAACAGAATTTCCCTTGCTTTGGCTTCCCAGCTGCAGGATGTTTTTCTATTTTGCTAGATTGGACAGTCTTGTGGTATCTGGTGTTTTCATTCTGTGGCACTGTTTAGATAATGTTATCGAGCTACTCAGTCTCCTCCACAAGTGGAGCCAAGTAAATATTCTTCGTGTCTCCTTGTCAGCTGTTTCTGCTTTTCTGGGGCATCTCTGAAGTTTTTAAAACTCTGCCTTCCAAACTGGACATCATATTTCAGCACCAGATTCACCAGAAGTGTAGAAAGGAGTAAAATCACCTTCAGCTCTGTGCTTTCCTTGCTCCAGGTCAGCGTGGCACCAAGCAGCATGTTTGGTGTGGTTTTCCCCTATGGAATATAAATCCAGCATCGGGGGGGCTGGATGTGACAGTTTACCCTGTGTGTAGGTGTGTGTAATTCATGGCTTGTCAGACACGTCCTCTGCTGTTGGAGGCATCCTCCTCTTCCCTCTTCTCTTACATCAGAAAAGGAAAGAGGAAGATCACAACTTATCCAGGATGTTGAGATGGAGTCTTTGCTTTTGGACATCACCATTGGATCTTTCATAAATGTAGCATTCAAGTCGTACGAGTCAGTGGGAAGGTCCTTCTTTATTGCAGCAGACATGTAACGAGCTATTTGGTTTCTCCATCGATTAAACTTTGCAACTGTATTGGGGTAATTGGTTACTCCTCAGTTATGGTTCCCCTCGGAGGCAGATGATGAAATATCCGATATCTTCCCTTAGCTGTCATTTTTTTCTGCAAGCAGCAATACTCTGCAGGGAACATCAACTCTGTTTGATGGCTAATTAAACATTAATTTGTGACAATATTGAAGCAGGTTTTAAGTTGGCGGGGCAGGGGGCAAAGAAAGGGGAAACTTTTAACAGTCACCATAATTATCAATAATGAACCCTAATGTAATTGTATTAATTAAAAGAAAAAGGATATATTCCCTGCTGCTGTGAAGTTAGTTACAGTCAGTGAAAGTCATCCTGGGTCAAAAGGACTTCATGGCCAGCTATTCTTGCCCCATGAACAGAGAGTTAGCACTGTCCTACAGAAGGCATAAAGAAAAATTATATATTCAACTTTATATTGTATATTCTGTGGATGAGCAGGAACGTTTCACTAATTCAATTTAATTCCCAAGGACGAGTGATTGTAACTCCACTCGGAGAGTATTAAATTACCTTAATGGAAAAATAAACTGTTTTTATTCTCCTCCTTCTCTCACCATCTTCTCCATTCAGTTTTCAAATAACTTTATATGCCACCATAGTTTATTAATACACTTCTCATCTTGCTGCTGATTTTGCATCTGGTAGCACTTAACACAGACATGACTCCCAAAGCTTTTGATCAGACATGTTAAGTAAACTATTGGGACTGACGAGTCTGCTCTGGCAGATGTCGTGGGACTCCTTCTCTCTCTTCATCCCTTGACTGTTGCTTATCAAATCCACCCTTGTTACTTTCACGTGATGGAGGATCACAGTGCATCTTCCCCATGTACGAGCTGGCCCAGAGTATGTAGAAACTCCAGTTGATTGAGTGACATTTGCCCTTGTCTTCAGTAACACTATAGTTCTGAAAAGCCCATTTAGCGACCTTGAAATTTTCAGAACTTCCTTCCACAGGCGAAAGGCAGCAGTCAGAAACCTGTGAAAACTGGGTGCAGGTTTGAATGCTCAAGGCACAGGTGACAGTCTGTGATGGGGGGAGCAGGGGGCTGGATAACATCATCCTGGGGCAGAGCAGATGGGGGCTCAGGGGACCAGGCAGCACAGGACCTCTGTGGTGGCATCTCCTGCTTTGGGGCACCTACAAGCTCGCACCTAAGCTGCAAGGTGCATCTTGCTGAGTGCTTTGAAATATTGGCTGCATCCTCTTTACTTCTGTCTCATAATTGTCTTCTTTTGTCCTCAAGGTTGACAATGGGACTGGAAGTGTTGCACACCTTCTCATAAGCTATTACCTATGTCCCATTACAGACATCAGGGTCATCAGCTGCTGGCCTTGGATTCAGTGCTTCAGCAGAGTATACTCCAGGTCGTGGAGCCTGTTGGCTAAACCTCTGTGATGCACCTTCATCATTTGCTGATTCTCCGCCCTCATCCAGTATCCAGAGCCAAATCCTCTTCTGTGGTCTTGAGAAGTCTGGATAAACTATGGGTGTTTGTGTCAAAAGTTTCTCTTCAGTGTCAGGGACAGGAGCTGTTTTGGAAAGGAATGTAGTCCTGGGCTCTTGTTACTGCTGCCCATGTGTACTGGGTGGCACTGGAAGCCTCTGAGTGGAGCCGAGGTGCTGGTTTGGTCATTGGGGCCCCTCTCAGGATGTGCAGAGGGAAACAGCTCATTGAACAGTGAAAATGGAATAAGGGCCACTGGCCCATAAGGCAGTGATCAGTATGGCAGAAGCTGGGATCCAGCCCTCTTATCATGTGAAATTCAGGCCATCCTGAAATTGCATCTGGAGCTTGGATGTCTTGGAGAGCAGCTTTATGTCTTTGAGCATGTTTTGTTAGGACTGGGACAGCAAATACAGAGACCAAAATGTCCATTAAGGGGCTGTTTTAGCCTGAGGGATTAGCATCTTCATCTGGTGGCCAGAAGGAGCTTATTTGTGTCTCTTTGTGTTGCACCACCTCACTCCCACCCTTCTACCTGTTTTCCCTTACTAGGACTGGTATCCAGTTGACAATAAGCTCCTTGGGACTTAGGGTGTTTCCTGACTATTGTATGTGAGCAGTGCCTGTCACATCAATCTCATGGGAAATATAAATCTTTATTGTCATACAGATTCATAACTGTGACAAAGTCTTTGCTGTCTTTCATATGTGTGTCCCAGGAGACTGAGTGCAGTTGTCTGTGATTTCTGTTTTCTGGAAGGAAGAAATAGGCTTCCAAGTGTTGGTCCAAGCCCTGACACTAAAGTTATGGACAGTTATTAACCTGCAGAGACTGATATGGACCCAGCAGCAAAAGTGACTCTTGGCTAGTGTCAGCTGGAAGATAGAAAGCACAAGTGGATGCTTCATGTAAAATATCTGTATGAGATCTCCAATGGTCAGTAGTGAGTGTCCAGAGAAAAGTGTAAAAGAGGAAGCACAGAATTACATGGAGATTTCTTCCACGTTTTCCCAGCTGGCTTTGAAATCCAGTAAACTCAGCAACTACAGTATCTTGCTGCAGAAGTAACTTCAGCTTAGCAGTGTGTGGTGTGATGAAACATCTACCCCCTTTTCTATGTTTCAAGACTTATGCCTTCTATGCTTTCTTATTCTGTTACCTGCTTTCTCTCTTTCGGGAAAAAAATAATTTTATTATTTGTCCTTTTTATAAGCCTCCTAACACCACAGTGAGTTTATAAATGGGTTGTTAAGGTTTCACTAGACGTCTCCTAGCAATACTTAGCAAATAACTTCTCTTCAGCTGAAGGTTTGATCATTCGCCTCAGCTGTAAGCCTGTGCAGTTCATTGCAACACCTTGTGGCTTCAGAGGAAAGTTGTATTAATTTTCCTGCTACTCGGTGTTATTTGTATTTTCTGTGAGAGGAGAAATTGAATGTAGGTCTGTAGTTATCCTGGACCCATGCTGTAGGTCTGGGGCTGAGCTGAGCTTGATCCTCAGGAGTACAGCCCCATTTTACCCTGCTATGTCTCCTGAGGTTTGCTGAGCCACGGCCACTAGTAGGAACTTTTTCAAGAGAAGATATTTAGCACATTTACTGGCCTGTTTTTGAGACAGTAAGGTAGGCTGGTATTTAGTGGATCATCACCCACCACCCCATTTAAGTCCCTTCCCACATAGGTCCACCTGCCTCTGTATGGGGAGATCTTCCAAAGTGGTTACAGTTGTAGAAATGTTGCTCAGTTAAATGACAGTAGTGTCTGAGGCACACCAAATGATGCCTTTCAGCAGCCCACTTTAAACATTTGAAGTGTTTTCCTTTGGTCCTGCTAATATCCAGCAACACAAACCAGGTAAAACTATTCCGTGCCTGAAAAAAATAAAGAGAAGGGGAAGAAAGTAAATCAAAACCTAACTTCCCTTTGGCTTTTATCCTTGATGTCATCAAAAGACAAAAAAGGATATTTCAGGCCTGGCTTCAGCCTGATGGAACAGCAGGGAAGTTCTTTTCTATTAGATCCTTGATACAGTCACGTCTGGTGAAATCACTGCGGTCACATCTGCTGAAATCTTCCATCATTTCGGATTTGTTTCAAAAGACTCAATCTTTCTGTTTTAAAAGGGCACAACTACTTTTCCAGCCCCTCCTTGGTGCCTGAACGGTGATTAGGCATCAATCAAGCATCTTAGATCCCACTCACCCCAAATGCTGCAGTCAGCTCATGTCTCTGTGTGCATGCTTGGTGGGGCCACCTGGGACTGGTTTAATTTACATTAGGGAATTTGAAACAAAACGTTTGCACTTGTCTTTAGGCTCAGGGGAGAGTAGGCACAGCAGCTCATCTTCAAGGTGTCTTATTTTCCTGATATATACCCTTGAGGTAGCATCTTTTATGAGATTGCGGTGTCTTTTTGTGCTTTGGATGGCTTTTGTGACCTTGGAAAGAAAACTGGGGGACTCTACAGCGAGAGAGGCAGGGTAGCAAGGATGTGTGCCTGGAAAGGATCTTGCCTCTGGCAGTGGTATAGTTGGAGAAAGTGCAAAGAAGGGTTGGGGAGGAGATAAAATTAAAACACAAACCCCAGCCTGAAGCATATCAAGACTAAATCTCTAATTTTATTCTTCCTGGTTAACATTTCACACAGTCTCTTTTTGTGTGTATAGTGGATGCCATCAAAATGAAACCTTTCCCTCCTTTCCCTGCCCCTAGATAAAATAGGAAATAAGAGCCCCATCTGTCTCTGTCTGTGGCTATGGCTAAGCCCAGTGCCCAAGGCCATGAAGTAGAAAGAGATGCTAACTCCTTGTTTGGAGAGCTGCTTCACTTGCTCTTTCTACCACCTCAGTGCCTACCCGAGGATTTTGACAGCCTGCAGAGCATGGCAGGCAGTGCTGTGGGTGCAGCCTGGTGGAAGGAGGCAGTGGTCATGGGATTTAGCAGCTCTGCCACCTCATCTGTGACTCAATAGCATTTACTGGAAGAAAAGACAATAAAGTCTTTCAGGGCAAAAATCTTTATTTACTATCTACCTTCTCACAAGCCCTAATTTGCCTAAACTTCCTTCTTCCTTGCCCCTTGTCACTTAAGGCCTTCCATGACTATCTTTGTTGTAAAGGGCTTTTGTGCTTCTTGCTTTTCCTGGTTCTTGGATGTGTAAATGTAAACAGTGCTGAGCTGTCACAACCCAAAGAGAGCTCTTCAAGCACCTTGGGCTCCCGGTAAAGCAAGCAAAAGCACCAAGAAATGAAGCCATTGGGGGCCCCCAGCCCTTTTGTTTTGAGTCAGTAGCTATGACCTTCCTTAATGTCATCTTCATTCTTCCACTTGTGAGTTATGAGGTTATCAGTGGCTTGTGATAAGGTGGCGTGCAAAGTGAGCTGATGCTGTGAGGAAGGCCGTGTGTCTGGCTGCAGCCCTGCTGGCTTGGACGTGCCTGCACATAAAGAACAGCCCTGTGTTTCTGAACAACATCTTGCCCTCCTGGCCTGCAGCTCGGAGGATGATCTGGCCACAAAGCTCATGAACACAGATCAACCTACTTTAGAGAAGGTGTGAGCAGGGTTGAGGTGGATGAGCAGAAGGGAGATCTTCATGCTGGAAAATTGTGCTGCGGTGAGCAAAGTCCTGATGCTCTGAAAGTGTTTGTTTGTTTGGCTGTTGCCTTGTGGTGGTAGAAAATATACTCTGGAACTATGGAGTTACTTCTGTCCATGTAAGTTAGCAGGTTGCTACTTCAAAGACACCCTTTGTCTTCTCTGCCACAGCAGCACCAATGTGATTTCCCATAGAGGTTCAGAGGCAGCCCACATTGCATCTCTCATCCCAGGGACTGATGGCTGTCCCAAGTGGCAGCATGGCATGGCAGCAAACAGGGCATGGAGACAGAGGAAAACAGAGAGTAAAAGAGAGGCAGCTGGGTCTGAGTAGGGAAAGGAATTTGGAGCAGGAGCTAGTAAGGACATCTGGAAGCCAGATCCTTTTTGAGCCCATTGCAACAAGCTGGTTTGGACAAACAAGAAGCTTTTTTGTTTCTCTGCTGTAACCTGAAAATTATGTGGCAATAGTAGATGATCTAGGTTGTAGCAAAAAGGTGGCTTCTAGGGAAATTTTTGGCTTTTCATGTCTTTTAACTCAGTGAATAGTCTTATGGCCTTTTTAGCACAGTGAGGTAAACTTTGAGGTCCTGCGTTGCCCTTTTCACTGTCTATTCTGTAACACATGTCCCTCGGGGTGGTGTGGGGGCACCTATGACACTGACTGGTGTTGGGTGGTAGAATTAGAAAAATTAAAGCCAGTTTCTGTGGGAACAGTGTGGGTCAATGGGGCTCAGGAGTGGATTACCATTGCAGCTGCTCTGAGCAGCACACCAGGAATTCGGGGGTGGACAAGCAAGCCAAACAGTGAAGCGCTCTGCTGTTTTTCTCTCTGCTGCCTCCCAGCAGGGACTGAGCCAGGGGATAGGAGTGTAGGCATTGCAGGAGTTCACGTGAGTGGATAGTCTCTGGCATGAGTAATTTGTTGGACTGGGCTGGCTTATGTTTGCTTTTTGTCGAACTCACGTTGGTCGGGCCAAAGATAGCATCCTTTTTCTTTTTAAACCCGTTTTTCCATATTCTGCTGGCTGAAAGGGAGGGTGTGCAAGCGATGTCTGCAACAATACCATAAATCCAGACAGAAATAGAATTAGCAGTTCTTTCTGGTTCCGGTGTTTGTATCTGCAAGGTCGTGAGCTTAACCAGTCTGGGTTCCTCAGAGAAGAGCCGTGTCTGTGCGAACCTGTTGTGCCTTTGGACCTGCCGCTTGGGTTTTGTTCCAGAGCCATTTCATAAAACTTTTATAGCAACGTCATGACAAAGAGCATGAGAAGATAAATAGCTTAACCCTCTCTTGCTAAAGTTAGCCTTGCAAATTCTTTTCTTTTCACAAGCAGCAAATCGCTCAATAGGATCTGCAGTGCTGTGGGGAGAAAAATGCAAGATTTGTGGAGATGGGGAAGAAAGAGCAAGACAGAAACCTGCCATTTTTAGGATAAGCATTTTCTAAATGTACTTAAAAGTCCAGTCCTGTCCCAGTAGGCCCTTGCAAACATCAGTGGTGTTATTCGTTGGCACTGTCGTACTGCATTGTGCTCCAGCGCTTGAAGAATTGGGCTTTTAATCTATGTTGATTATGTTTTAATTGAATAAATAAATCTTTTACAGAGCCCAGAATCAATAGAGATATTTCCATGCTATTTTATTTTCTTTTTCTAGGTTTCCTAAGGACATTTAACTTTTACAACCTTACAACTTCCTCTGCAGTATTTGCTACTCAGCTATTGCGTAATTGTTCTGGGGAATGAGAACCTGGGAATAATATGGCCCAGAAATGCTAAGAAGCAGAAATCAAATTGCCTGATCTTATCTGCTACCATCCCTCCTCTCCAGGGTCAGGATACCAAATGGGCTTTGTGTGGGCTCCAGTTTTATTCCTGGATATGCCACTGTCTTCATTTATCACCTCAAAAATTGAGGCCTTGGATGCACTTCACGTCTCCCCCTCTGCTTTCCAGGCTGGCTTAGCTTAAAAATTCTCTGGAGGGGAACAATCACAGTTTTTGTGTCCGTGAAGCCTGTGGCTGTCTCATAGTTATAGGCCAACAACTGGAGCATGGAATAAAACCAAACAAGAGCTATGAAGTGCACTAATAATGGAAAGGAAATTGTGCTTCTGCAGAGTTGAAAATCCAGGTGCCTACAGCTAGCTAGGAGTTAGCTCTGGGGTAATTCCTATTTCTTTTTTTGAACAATAGCGTGGATGGAAAAACTTCAGCTCTATAAAAAAATATGCAAGAAGAATCGAGTTTGTAAGTACTTTCTAACCCAACTCTCAGCATTTTAAATGTGTTCTTGCATAAAGCACATTGGAGCTTCCATTTTCCTGTTAGTCAAGCCAAATTTATTGTAATCCAATAAGATTTAATAATCATTAGGAACTAATGAATGCCTCAGCACGTATAAGCTTGGCAGATCAAAGCCTGCTGGCTTTGCATAGTCTGTCTCTGACCAACCTGCCATTTATGTGTCAGATTGATGACTGGGGAGTTCTGTGAAACAGGTAATGATCGAATGCTCCTGAAATGAAATTTAAATAAAAACTAGCTGGAACAGCCAACGAACCAAAGGAAAAGGTAAATTTTTGGCTTGGAAAATAGAAGTAACTTGGTGAGACAGAAGGATTCCAGACAGAGCTGGATTGTCTGTGGTGTATGGTCTGAACAGGCTTTACTTTTCAAATTAGGTGAGTTGATGGGTAATTCTTCAGTATTTTTACTATTGTAGTAGTCAAACTGTGAATGAGCTCTTCGGCCCTGAGCTTTGTGGTTGTATGTACACAGAGAGAGACTTTATCTAGGGGATTTGCAGGTAAGTCAGACATGGAAGGACGGAAGAAAAATATTGACTATGACTTGGGTTGAGAAAAGACTTTCAATGTGCAGTGTTTCACTTGACTCAAGAACTTTGCTTTCTGCACATGCCCTAAATGTGGGCTGGCTCAGTGGGACTGGCTCCTTGTACCTACGTCACACCTGATTAGGATCCTTAGTTGGTTTTCTTCAACTTCTCGTTCCTAACGGAGCTACCTAATTTCTGAAGCACTGAAGGGAGAAGCATGGAGGAGGGAGATATTTCCTAGCTTGGATCTGCCTCTGTGTGCTGCTGGGAGGTACCACTGCTGGGTTGGGTTGGGCAGCAGAGAGGTCATTCCCAAAGGTTTTGGATTAGGCTGATTTTTCAAAAACAAAGCCTGTGAATGACTCCTCTTTTAAAATGCTTATTCTAGCAGGAATTGCAGTGTGGCCCTTGATCAGTGGTTTGAAGATCACTTTCCTGCACTGCTGAGACTTGGGTTTACTTTTGGAGGTGGGTGGTGGTGGTGAAAATTGATGTCTCTTCCCGTCCAAGTGAACATCCCTACTAGTCTGGGTACAAGTGAGGCTGGGGTGTTCTGAAAGCAGAGAGAAAGCAAGATGTATTGACTCAGAAAGGGTCTTGGCTGTAGGTTGTTATTTGCTCTGGTCAGGGGCTTTTGCAAGTAATGGCCTCTTTCACAAGGATCTTATTTATTTTATTTTGTGACTGCTTATTGCAAATCATGCCCTTCACCTTGAATCTGCTAGAAATGAATCAAACTTTTTCACTCCTCCTCAAAGAAGCCCATTTTTTAGATGAAAGCAGTGAAGAAGTGTTGAATCAGACAGGTACAGCTACCACAAATTAAAGTAATAATAGGTGCAAGTGGCCCATTGCTGGCTGCTCTGCTGTGGTTTGCATCTCTGCTCTGTTTGTGCTTTGCCTGGGATGGGGAAGTGACAGAAGAGATGGTTGCAGGTTTTGAGTGCTCCAGGCCTGCACTCAGCTATGGCTGCCCAACTAGGCAAACTTCTGTGGGAGTGGAGATTGTCCTGCCTCTTCACCCCCACACCAGTCTGCACACTGAGTGGTATAATCCTCCAAGTCAGTTTAACACTACTGTGGGAAATACAAGAAGAAAAGCCCCAAAACAGCCTAAATCCTTGTGAGTTGGAGGCTTGCTGCTGGTTCTGGGAGAGAGCTATAGCATTTCAACATGTTTGTCACTGCAACCCGAGAGTTATTGCTGGGCATGGTAGCAGCTCTGTGAGGACAGTGAGAAACCATGTGCCAGTTTGAATAACTGGAACTCTTCTTTCTTCTTCTAGGTGAATCCTGGTGGCAAGACACTTGAGGAGAGGAGGTCCAGTTTAGATGCAGAAATTGACTCTCTGACTGACATCCTGGCTGACCTGGAGAGCAGCTCTCCTTACAAACCTCGGACTCAACAGGTTAGTGGCGCGTTGCGTAAACAGCAGGCGGGAAAGGGGCCAGAGTCGCCTGCTGGAGTCAATTTGCTAACTGCTTGGTATTTGTTGCGAGCAGACATGCCAGTTCCCCTGATAGCATCCAGATGTGGCTGTCAATGGGGAGAAGGGTGCAGCCACTCTGAAGGGGGCACCGGCTCAAAAGCTGCCATACCTCTGAGCCAAGGGCCTCTGATCCCGATTGTTAGATTGCCACGCAGATTGTTAGAAAAATACTTGCGAAAAAATGGCATTTAATTTGCCCCAACTTTGCCACCAACAATAGCTTCTGAATTAAAACCTGCTCCGTTCACAAGTATTTCTACGTTTTTATTTTCTTACTGCTTTTCTGTTTTGTTAACTTTATCTGTCACACTGCCAGAAGAATCCAGATATCTTTGTCTCGAGTTGTTTTTTCTTTTTTGTCATCTAATCAGTGGTGACGAAGTGGCTTGGATAGTAACTCAGCTGTCAGGGTGGCTGTAGCCCAGCAAAGCAGACTGGAATTTGCACTTACTCTGCTGTGTCTAGACGAGGACTGCAGGGGTGACAGCAGCCCAGCTAATTTTTGTCACTCATCTAGGTAGTGCTTGAGTGGAGCTATTTAAGTTCTGGTGAGATGTCATCTATTTGTCAGGGGAAGCAGTGACACCCTGGTGGCACTTTAAAAAGGGCAGTTCTTGAGTTCTTGTGAAATCATCCCAGATGTGTTTGTGCCCGGTTGTGCTCTGCCTTTGCTTCCTAATCTTGTGACTGGTCTCATTTCTTTCATGCGTGATTCTGCAGGTGTAGCTCTGTGTCTGCTCTGCTTGTCTTCCCAGTGTCAGTCCTGAATGAAACCCCAAAAGTCAAAGGAATGGCCGAGTGCTGTGGTGCACACCCATTATTCATGCAGGCCTTCTCTCTGGTTTGTGCTTCATTGTTGTGTTTCTTTTAAGCAATTGAGAGCTGTTACTGTTGGAGCAGAACTGAAGCAGTGATCAGAGTTCATTTAGATTTGCTCATTTAAGTATTTGAACTTAGCAAAAACAAAGTTAAATCAGATTTGTGCATTTTTGGATGTGTCCATCTGCACACAGAGGCTCTGGTGTGTTGGCCTGTATGGTTTCCATCTCTCCTTCAGGGACCTTCTGATAAACTCTTCTTTCATTCAAGCAGCATATGCACAGCTATTGCATGAACTTACAGACTTGTCCTTGAAATAGCAGACCAATTTAGGTCAGTTAAAAAAAGCAACAACATAAACCAGATACAATTCAGTCCTTTTCCCAGTGGGTTTTTGTTGTTGCGATAAATGAGACACGTTTATCAGTGATAGTGCTTAGGCACTGAGTCAAGTGACCCATGTTCATTTTGTCTGTGTGGGCCAAACACACAGGAATTCATGGCGTTGCTGGGAAATGCTATATAGTGTCAAAATACTTGTGAGGGTTAACTGGAAGATATTCGTACTCACCATTTTCCTTGGCAATGCCCATGGTCAGCTCCAGCATCTTTGTAGAGCTTCTGTAACCACTTTGCTGAGTGCAGCTTACTGACACTCTCCTGATATTTCTTCCTTTGAGATCTGGTGTTCTGTGAAAGGGTTGTTTTTTTCACTTTTATTTTGTACCTATACCATTAAAAAAAAAAAAGAAAAAGAA
>JANHGL010016913.1:0-56433 GCA_024611195.1 Ceyx melanurus
GTTTGGTGTCAGCAGCAAACTTGCTGAGGGTGCTCTCTACCCCCTCGTCCAGGTCATTGATGAATATATTGAATAATTATAATGCAGACGAGATGTATTTCTAGAGCTAAAGCAACAGGACTCTGAGATGTGTGCCTGCATAACCTAGGACATAAGCTGAAAAGCATCATGTAATGTCACTTTAGAACTCAAAGAAACCAGAAGCTTTACAATGTTTTGTTTACTGATGACCCAGGACACATTTGACCTAACAGTGATGAAAATAAAACCAGTCAAAATTTGGATTTGCTTAATTAATGTGGTATCGACAGCAGCCTGGTGCTATTAAAAGCATGACAAGTATTATGGTGTTTATGATGCACCTCTAAGGGGTTTGCATAATTATGCATTCTGCACACATTCTGATTACAGAAACATTCAGGAAGTACCTGAACAAAATGAAAAAGCACTCGCAGGTAAAACTGTCAAGTTTTTGTAAGGTAAATGCAGCTGTAATACATCCTTATTGATTAAAGTACACTAAAATTCCAGACACCAAATAATGGAAATAACCAAATTATGTAACAGCAGTTTATTTCATAAACACCACTCATTCTGTGCTCAGGATAAACTCTAGATCTTACAGGAAAACAAAAAGGCCATTTTATAACTAACATTAATGTAAATTATATACATAAGTGGGTTAAATTAAAGCTGAATGGTAAACTTTTATTCTGTCATTACCTACATCTGATTGTTTTTCTTTGCAGTTATTAAATACTGCTATAATAATAATAATACTGCATATAGGGGGGGTTATTGTTTATAACACTGTCTAGAGGCTACTTTTGTGCAGCAGTGACCATCAAAACTCCTCTCCCAGAATACCTAATCATGATATTTTATATTCATCATAAAGTACATATTTCTAAATAATTAACAGCAACTATATTGAGATATGTATTGCATAGTGCAAAACAGTAATTAATTTGGCATGTGTTTCCCTTGCCCACCCATGAATAACATGCAGAGCATGGTTCATGTCACCCAATGTGCTGTTCTTACCCCTACCAGCAAGGAGGCTTGCAGACCTGTAAGTACCAGTTGCTAATAGGTCTGTTTCACAACTTTTTCTTCAAGTGCTTTCTGTTACACTCCTGGCATCTGTTTCTTCCCCCCTTAGGAGCTGCTTAACCTAGGTGCATAACACTGTTTTACAGAGAATCCGAGGCCTGATCCACTGAAGCAATTTTAATATAGTTCAGTGGATCTAGACAAGCCAGAGTAAAAGATATAAAGAAGACAGATCACACTGAGATGTTTGTCTAGAGACTCTCAGAGCTGCATGAAGAGGCAGAGTGCCAGGAGGACTATGGCTAATGGTTGTGTGTATCTGTGAGCATGTTTGTTGTTAGTTTGCACTGCAGCAAGCAGCAGGTTGTTACAGCCTCTGTGGTTTCTCTCCTTCATGCCATCACTAAGAACATTATTCCCTCCTTACTCTCAGAAAGAAGTCTTGCTTGAGCCCAGTGTCTTTCTGGAGGCATGTCTTACAAGACTTGCCTTTGGCATTTCTGAACAGTGGATTAGGCTCTTACACAGATGAGAAACATCTGAGCCAAGTGAGTTTTACACACATAGACCCATTCTGTATAACCTGAGACCTGTTTCCAAATATCAAAATTACTTTTGGGCTGTGCAATAGGTCTCCTAATTTATAGCTACACAGTGGTTAATGAACCTCTACGCTTGAATTTGATGCCTGAATCAGTCTGCTTTCTGTACAACCCCTTTTTGTTCATGGTTGTCAAGCTCATATTGCAACCTCATTTTAAGTCTCGTCATCTGAAGTCATACGAGATTTAGGATATGAGCAAACCAGCCACAAGTATCTGAGGTACAGCCCTCAGCTGACAGTTGATAACTTCATGTATACATGCTTCTAACCTGTTGCAAACAAGAAACTAAACTGGTTTCCTAAAACCAAACTCACAGTGGATTTAAGCCACTTCCTGGGTAGCTTGAACTTGTTTGGTTTTCACATGCATCAGATCTAGACAGACATATCTCAGCAGAAGGGTGGTAAGTTTAAAGGACTCCCTCTGTCAATTGATCAGGACTTTAGTTTGTGAGATGTTTGGCACAGGACCAGGTTTTGTATTTAAGAAAACATGTGATGAGTTTCAGTCCATTATTAAAGTGACAAGGCATCAAATTGACAGACATATTAAGGTATATAAACATCAATATTTTGGTGTCCTGGATACTATTGTAATAAGACCTTTTTACTGTGAAGCTTAATTCGTTAATGTCTGAAAAACATTTGGAGGTCCCTGTAAGAAAGGAGTTAAAGAAATGCAAAAGCATTGCCTTGGTACTGTTATTTATCAGCTGTCTGGTTAGCATTTGTGCTCAGTCCGCAGGTTTCACATGTAAATCAAATGCAATGAGTCTATGACAACTCACAAGATTTACACAGATGGGACCTGACCAGCCCTCTCTGAAGTCACCGGAGGTGGTCTGGGTTGCCTAATGATTGTAAATAGGAGATACAAACATAAATATAATTTACTTTCATAAAACTTTTAATTAGGTTAATAAAATCTCTTCGCATAAAAGCCTACAGCTCATAAAAACTCAGACACTGTGCATACCAGGGCTGGTGTGGATCAGGATAATAGACACAAAGAATTACATTACTGTGCTAATACAATAGGGAAGTCTTCTGTCTCTCTTTTGAATAACCTCTCATGCAAATTTCAAATGTTGACCATGACACCAGACTGTCTTAGGGCACAAAGTTGTGTTTCCCTGTGCTTACAATATATTTGATTTCAATACAAAACTGCAGACTCATCAAAATACCATCTTTTTATCAGCATCCAATTATTTAAATATTATACAATGTGGGGGGTTTTGCCCCTGCATCTTGCATTAAGTACTTCAGTCAAGCTCACAAATAATATGATAAAGACAAAGATCCAAGTGGGAAGAAATTTTAATTAATGGGAATCTTTTCAGCTATTAGTTCCCACCTTTCTTGACCCTTGACCAGTTAAGATGCTGATTCTAAAATACATTTAAGTGTACAACAAACATGTATCCAAATTGTCTCCACAATAATGATTCTGTAATCTTCTTGAAGTTAAGGGCAGGTTTATTTGTAATTGAGGCCATTATTTGTCCACATGTTAAATTGTTTGACCACATGTTAAACACTTGAACTACGCAAAGGATCATTATTACTATTATATTGCAATATGATTTGTTTCTCATGCACCTAAAGATGGAATATTTATAAATACTTGTATACTTCATGGCACTTAAGTTACCAATATCATCAAAGAATGAGATATATATATATGATATTCCGTATACATATAAATGTTTTTAGCAAAGTATTTTTTGTTTCATGTGCCATATTCTGACCTCAGTTCCTAGAGATCACAATACCAAGAAAGTGACAAAACACATTAAAGTTTGATTCAATCACTTCTTTTAATAGACAAAAATTTAGTTTGTCTTGTACATTGGGACTTCTGCTTATCATATGGAATAATCTCACACTTTTTAGGGAGTAAGCCAAATCAGAATTCTTCCTTCATATGTTTCTGGAAAAATCTCCAAAACATCATGTTTGTAGAAATACATCAGTTTTCTGTTCAAGTGTGATACACTGAAAGTAAAAGCCAACTTCATTTTTAGAATGTGTAGATGCAGTCATACCCATACACCACTTTTCTCCTCCAAAATCTAAAAAATTCATGACTTTGTTGTTTAATCTCACCACTATTTACATTGATCTCTGTGTAGCCCCAATCCGAATGGCTCCAAAGGACTAAAAGGAGCTGCTATCCAAATTGTGACTACATTGTGGAAAGGGAAAATCTACCCTGAATTCACTGTGTCTCGGGGTAGATTCCAGACCCCAGCCAAGTTTTACTTCACAGGTGCTTAGAGTCTCAGATATAAATCTATGCCTCTGTTCAGGCCTATACATAATTTGATTCCAGTAGTAGTGATTAGGACGTAAGAAATGTGGAAATGTCTGAGCATGTTCCCTGCTCAAACACTGGGTGCCATTAGAAAGCATAATAGTTTTCCAGGCTATTGATTTTACCACAGTATTTCCTTGCTTAGAGTGTTTTCCACTACAAGATATTTGCACCATGACATGGTAAACATTATTCTTAGCTTACTGCAGTATTATCTGAGAAACTATGTGAATGACGTTGTGTTCTCTCCCAATGCTGAATCAGGTGGGCTGTGTGATGCCCTATGTAGAAAAATAGGGAGGAAGAGCCAAATGGAATGTATAACTGAAATGAGGTAAAAGGCAGATATTAAAAATACTAAATAACAAACCCCCATGAAGTAGTTTAGATACTAAGAGTATTAAATAGTGGATTGTTTTCATAAGTAGAGTTTAGATTTTTGATTATATTTGCCTGAAACAGAAACAGACACACAAACCAGACCTGATTTGCCTTCCAAAACAAATACAACTTGAGTCATTTTAAATGTGCTCATTTTTATACCACTTGGTTTTCAGTTATTCTGCTATTTTGCTAGGAGATTCATTTATTCCACTGTAATATAATGGGGGGGGAGGGGAGGGGGGAAGGGCAGGAGAAAAAGGATGCTTCTAAACCAACAAACTGAATATGCTTCTGTGTTACAGCCAACATAATTAAATGTAGATCAGCTCATCTGTCATAATGAGGTCCAAGTTTCATTTAAATGAAATTGGTATAATTTTTTGTCCTTGGCTTAAGGTGGAGCAAAATTAAGTTTAAAGCAAATTGATCTTTTTTATTATGATTTAATACACATTGTTTTCTTCTGGTTCTGACTTCTTAGTTGCATAACTTACATCAACTAAGATTTTACCAAATAGTTACAGCATGTGGTAGAAAGCAGACAAATAAAAGATTAGTAAAAATTAACTAAGTTAGATATACTTAGTGATTTCTTTTTATCCTAGATGGTTTCACTGAATATTCCATGGGAGTTTGTCCTATGTTTGGCACTAATTTGTACTTCATTATGACTTCAAGATGGAATAAAGTGTGATTGTAGTACACGTACAGATGATATGCAGCTAAACCATACTTCACACTCTTTGGATTAGCCTTCAAAATTAATTGGATTAAGGAATGGCCTGAAAAAGTAGGATACAATTTAGTAAAGACAAGGGTAAGGTTCTATGCTCACTCAGGAATACTCATCATGAGTGAGGTATGGCAAAAAAAGTGTATAAAAAGTGTCATATAAAAGGCACCTGGGTAGCCTGTCCTCTCCTCCAGGCTGATACAATCATGAATGGAAGATTGTGTCCAGCTATGGCCCTGAATTTCCAAGAAGATGTAAATTCATTGAAAAGACTATGGCACTAGGGGTATAATAGAGTAGATATCCAGAAAAGGACTTTACAAAGCAAAATCGAACCATCTGTTCTCCATGCTATAAGGCAAGATGTAATGAGCCAGGAAAAAAATAAATATATATACTTAAAGTTTTCAAATACATTGTCTAAAGAGATGATGGAATCTAGATTGTTGGAAATTCTTAAGAGAAGGTTAGATAAAGATAACTAGTCTGGTTTAGGTACAGCCCATTCTGCCCTGGGAGACAAGGATAGATCTGGGTTTTTTTTCTTCTCTTTCAACCTTATTTCATATCAGTTAAAAATCCATTACCATTATGATAGAAACAAGACATTAAATGGGAACATTTTCCTATCTACACAGATACTCACAGGAATCCCTTGACCATTTTCATGGACATCTCTGAAAAATAAGACCCCATGTCTTTTCTGAAAAGCAAAATCCCTATTGGGTTCACCAGAAAACAAAGGACTGGACTATTCAGAAGCCAATATAACTGGAAAAGGAAAAGCCAGACTGTTGGAGAAAATTAGCTTCAGGCATATATTTTTACAAACTCTGCAGAGTTTTCTCTGAGAGATTTATCATCCTAAATTACCATTGGATCTACGTAGGAAATAAATCTTCACAGATACCCATTTGGAACAGGAAGGAAAAAGGGAAAAGAAAAAAAAAAAAAAAGGAAAACCAAGTTAGCTCTCCTGTTTCATGATGTATTTTAACATAGACTTTTACAGACCTTAGTAAAGCTTTTGCTTGTAATTGGCTGTTGATGATAGCAGATAATTTTACTCCTTTTTTTGTTTTGGTTTTTTGGCATCGGAGCAAAGGGCAAGGGCACAAAAGTAAAACCTCAATATTTTTGCTTGAAATTTGAATATTGAACCATAAATGCCACTGTGGTGCTCTACAAGAACTGTAGATTCAGTAATCCTTTCTCTCCCATTTATTTTTCTTAATATTACACTTCCTAGTAGGACTAAAATTCCCTCAGGGTCTCCTTTCTTTTTGTGTCATCTCAATGCACCATAAGAATCACATTTACAGGGCATCATTACAGAGGTACTCCAATGAAGGAACTGGTCTCAAAAAAAGAAAATGGAATCATGTAATAGCTGAAGTACAATTCCCATGAGGTACCACATTCATACTTCAACCAAACATTTCAAGTTTTCAGATGTAAGATAGTTTTGTCCTACACTGAAATTATCTGCAAAAATCTGACCCTCTTGTAATGGGTTCATCAAAAAAATCTAATCTTCTCCATTGCAAACATTTGTTCAAATTAAGTGAATTTATCATGATTCCAAACTATGATACTTTTAAATCCTGTGCAGCACTGTGGTTTCTTGACACTTAGAAGTTACAGGAATTGAGTATGTATTGGACTTAACTATGTCAACAGTCACTAATACTTCACAAAGTGCATAAAAAGAAGCATGAAAATTCTCTTCAAAGAATTAATTGTAATTCTTTACATTATTTTAATTGGCTTACAGATTAACTAGATTTCAAAATGTACCAAGAATCTATCTGAAAACTGCTTGATTTCTGCTCTGTTTAGAGATCTTTGGAAAGAGACCATATGATAGTAATTGTCATGTCCTCTGTTATATGTGCCACAAATTTAATGACTACTTAAGTTACCAGGGACCTACTATGATTCTCAGTTTTCTTATATAAAAAGGTAATTCAGAAGGTTCTCAAAACTTCAGGTCCTGATTCTTCCCCAGTTCAGGTCAGGTCATACTATTTTTTAAATCTTCTTTCTTATGTTTTAAGCTTACCTGTTTACCTCCTGGTTTTGGACAAATGAAGTGCTAGGATGTCTGCAAGATACTTAACATCTCTGAACTTGGGAATAATTCAGTTGAGAGAAATGTCAAAATCTCCCAAATGGGTTTGTAATTAAAACATGTTAAGAAAAGTTTTCTAATTATGATTAAATCTGCACTATTTTATCAGTATTCTCTGGTTACAACTTTAAGTCTCATAAAAATGTATAGTTTCCTACTCCATGGGTAATTTATACAAAATAATATGTTTTTCAAGGTTAAAATAAGCCTCTATTTAACTGCTACAGTGATAGTAGCTCTATAAATCAATTCAATAAACAAATAAATATATCTCATATCTGTATTGTTAGCAGAGAAGTAACTGCCACAAAACAAGAGCATAGTCAGCCAACACAACTCATCTGCTCTCCTATACTAACATCCAATGGTAGAGCTATGTTTCACACAGGAAAATCCAAATCAACTTACATGAATGTTTGAAGCAAAAGTCATGCATAAGCCACTAAAGCAAAATGAATATCAGAGTCAGTGGGTTCCAAAAAGAAGAAAGGAAAAAGTAGCTATAAACTCCACAGAAACTAGAAATACAGGCATTGTTATACAGACCTCTAATCTCTTGTGCAGTGCTATATGTGGAGAGGAAAAAATGCCTTCCTGACCTCTCCAGGTGATCAATTTATACTCTGAAGCCTGACAGCTGATCTGTATCTATCCCAAATTAACTGGAATAGAAAGAGGCATGAGGCTAAAACATAAAGAAAAAACACTGCAGAAAGCAGAATGTACCTTATTCATCAGTACAAGTCGGGGTGTAGCTTCCCAGCAAAGGAAATATCTTCTTTCATAAATATGCCTGTGCAGATTTTAATATCAAAAGTACCTCAGAACCCTGAGTGAAAATAATCTCTGCAGCTACTGGTCCAAAGCTCACTGAGATCAATAGGAATACCTCCTTCCACTGCATTAGACTCTGGATCAGGCCCTCTGATACAAAAGTTCCCCCCATCACAGGGCTGGAATGTCCCCTCCTTCCTATTCCCTTACAGTACACTCAACTTCTGTTCTGAAACTAACAAACAACAATCAACTCAGATGAACCTAACTGGAAAAGTCCCTTCAGATGGGAAAAGATATGCAAAATCACCTCAGCTTTACCCAATGTTAAGATATGATGTGACCTACAATCTGATGCACTGTATTGTATGTGATCATCGTGCATTATAATTTTATAGCTCTTTTTTTTTTTCCCTCAGGTCTCCTAAACTTCTCTTATTTCCAAAGTGTTAAAAATACTCCGTTTGCTAATATAAATTATTATAATTGACAGTGCATTGTCAATCTATTGCAAAGCTGATTTAATTAAGAATGCCAAGGGGCATCATTTGGGGCCAGGTATCTAAGCAGCAAATTTTTTTTGATCTCAACCTCTCCCTATAGGACCGTCCACACTGGCACCAAAGGCTGGAGGGCAAGAGAACAAAGGGAATTTTATGTGTCTGAATTCAAATTCTTTCCCTTTGAAATGAAGCGTCCAGAATGGGCAATAAAACTGTGAAAATGGATTTCTGGCCGCATTTGATGTTAAGCCTTTAGTGTCAAGAGCCAGGTCTTTTTTTTCTCTCTCTTTCTTTTAGGGATTTTTTTTTCTCCCTTGAATGGTCTTGTGGGGAATTTGTCCTATAAATTATTTCTTACAGTTTGTATGCATACAGTATGGCCTTGTCTCATAGTTAGAACTCAAAAGTAGGCTATTTATGTGTGTGTGTTTTAATTAACTTGTGTTTTCAGTAAAATTGCAATGGAAAACATTGTGCTAAAGAGGCTTATTTCATGTGGCTTTTTTTCCTATCAGCCTGTGTGTGAAACCTTAATATTTATTAAGCACTTCTGTGGAAAGAGTAACTTTCTCTCTGGTCTTCCTTTTTCATAACCAGTAGTCATAATCCTTTGTGTCATCTCTTCCATTCCCATAGTAGGATATTGCAATGCAATAAGAAAAGCAGAGCATTAGGCCCACTTAGAATGATCATGCAGAGGGATCTATTATAATAATGATTACAACCATTTTATCTTTAATAGCTAGCCACCGATGGAAGGGCAAGGAGGGGAAAAGAGAGACAGAGAAATGAAAGGAATTTTGGCATATTGAAATGATTTGTTCCTAAGCTTTGATTGTATATGAAAATTGATCTTTAAATATTTATTTGTAACAAAAGCAGTTGGCAATACCTTATTAAAGCTGGCTAAATTAATTTAAATTATTGTGAACCACTTAGGCAGTATATTCTTGCTGTCTGAGGAAAATAATGTGTATATGTTTGTGTGCATGTGCGTATGCATACAGTTTACTTACAAAAGTTTCTTTTTAATATAAAACTAGTAACACTCCACTATCCATTTCTCTGCAGACTATGTTTTTGTGAAGCAGGGTTACAATGATTAGTAATTCTTTTTCTACCAAAGCAAGTCAAGCTGTGGAAGAAAAAATATAGTTCCACGAGTATAGGTAGACCCTTTTACCAGGAGCCAGACTCCTAGGTTTTCAAACATAGAATAAGAAATGTTTAATAACATACCTTTTGCCCCTGTTATGTAAAAAAAATCTCTTTGGTGTGTTCATGGATTTCATCGTCTCTAGTCCTACATTTCTCCTCTCTCAGCTCCCTCCTTTTTTCCTGATATCCTTTTCTTGTACTTTTCTTTCTCCAGGCCTCCCTCAGGCTTCCTGCCATCTATCTAGACTTCTTCTCTTTTTCCATTGACTCCGGTTCATTCTGATCTTTTTTCTTTTGTTTTACATACCATGGTAAGTTCACTTTTTCCTCCTTTCTCACATAGAGTTTTTTTTCCCTGCCTTTTCTGTTTTATTTCTCTGTCCTTGTCTGTTCCTAAGTTTTCTGTATTTTTAAGCAAGGTTTCAGGCTGTAATACATATACCTGTGCAAATAAAGAGGAGCAAAATTGCAGTCAAAGGAATTCTTCAAGATTTAGGCAGCCTTCATTTAAATCAGAACTGAAGCCAAGAGACTTACACTAACAAACTGATATAGCAGTGTCGATCACACCAGAATTGGGGTAAGAATGATTTAAATTAAAATAATAATTAGTTCATAAGGAATTAGCTCCTCTAGTATAGTTTCACAGGGACTCACTGTCAAGTTAATCACAGTACTGTACATCCTTACTGACTTCTCTTAACCTTAACTCCATCAAGCCATTTTGGGGTGAACACAACATGACCACATGAGAAAAACAGTTTATCTGAGCACAATATGATTTTCAAGCAAACCAGTTTCTCTAGGCTATTTAGTTCTTAATTTAGTTGCTACTATAAGCACCTGTGTAACTCCAGTGCTATCCTAAATATCATATTTCGATTTGATTTCAAGACACTGTGTTCAAAAAACACAAGGAGATATATGATGGCAGACTATGAGGCAGACAATTTTTGGTATGTGTAGCTTCCTGACTTTATTTCTAACAGGTTTTATGCTACTACTGTGATTAGTACCCTTCCTTTTATCTTGGTTGCCTGAACATAACCAGTCTCTCACACTCTTAATATCAGTGGTATGTCTTGTATAAATAAGTCTGTCTACCAGATATTGACACATGTCACTCAAGGCCTCCTGTAGTTTAGGTCTGGGATTTTTTTATATAATTACAAAACTTTAATATGAATTCAAACTTTCATCTAAGTTCAAATAAATACAATCTTACATCGATTTTCTTTGGTCACCTCTTCCACCCTTAGCTCTGGGTAATCAAAAAATATAGGACTGAGTCAAGTCTATTCAAATCTCCTTCACCCATCAATTTAGTGAAATATATAAATGCTGTAACTTTGATTCGGTGATTAGGTTCTACATACTTAAAATTAAGTATTAAATTATATTTAATATACAATTTACATACTTATACATACTTATAATTAAGTATGTTAAAATGCTTTGTTAAAACATCTTTTTTGCAATAAACATATCGTACTGAGACAAATAAATAGACAGAGGGATGAAAAATGGAAGGATCTCTATTTTACCTGTATATATAGGTTGGTAGACACAAACGTGTTAAAATATACCTCGGTACATTTGCATGTACACGAGGACCAGACATTTTTCATTTGATTCATCTGTTGTAGTAAAATATTGTGTTACCTGATTTATGCATAGTATAAAAATCCCAGTTAGATGCAAAACTTTGGAATAGAACTTCGTAATTCTCATCTCCCTTGCTGCTCCAAGACATACCAACTGCTATGAATGATCAAATTGATTTAAACATTTTTCAGACATGAACAAAAAAAGAAAAGAAACCTAGCAAAATGTTTCATACAAAATAATCCAGTTTAACAGACACTCTGTGAAATAGAAAACAGGAACATGTAAGATACTACACATGGTTGTACCAAAACCACAGCCAGCATTCATATATTACATCTGTTAGCCAGGCAATGTTCTGTCCTGTAAAGATGTGGTCAGCTTTTGAATTAAGATTTGCTGAAACAAGTTTCCCAGGATCCACTGCAGCCCTACAGCCTCAGGCTGTGATAATGTGAGATTCTGGAAACTAAATAGGATAGGGCTTGGCCAGTAAGCGGAGAGGAGAATCAGAGGAGAAGCCAAGGCACTGTAAAACATTTGGCTGCTGTTCAATTCCTGGTGGTTTGTACCTTCTTGCTGAGATGGGCAAGATGTTTCTCTGAGGGCCCTGGCATTGTGTCCATGGTCTGTGGTTCCCCCGTCCTGACCACGGCGGGGCACTGGAAATTCCTCATTGCTGGTTTACACTTCAAAGATTTCTAACTCTGCCTGGCCCTGCAGCAAAATCAGAATGGGAAATGACTGAACAAATATCAAATTATTTAATCCGGGTACATCCTTCACAGCTTCCTGCCTTTAATAATGCAGGAATTCACTGCTCAGAAGCTGCCATCTTACTGTAAAAATTCACATGCATTTCAGTGGCAGGTAGTCAGTGCATCTTGGGAATTATTACATTGTCATTTGTCACTAAAATATGTTTTTTCTTATGAATACTATGTGACTGCTTTCTGATTAAAACTGGCTCCAATACGAACTCTCAAAATAAATGTGGGGTTTTTTTTCCTTCCAACACCTCTGAACACCTTTTTGCTTTCCCCATACACCAACTATATTTTCACATCACAAGTTCTGCAACATTAGATGTTTAGATGTTTTCTTGGGATTTTACTTCAATAAGTCAAGATACTATATGAGAATCTAAGTTTTCATTATTTTAAAAACCTGAAAAATATTTCTCAGTTACAGTGCAAAGTTCAGAAACAACAAGGTAACAAGCTGGAAGTAAGCAAATAAATAAATATTTACTCTTGATATTTTAAAAACAGGTTTGAGGGTTTGATTTTCATGTGGGTTATTTTGAGGAAAATGAAGTGAGCACCAGCAGGGAATAAGCATCATTTTTAAACAGCATGTAACTGACATGTAAGACCACATAACACAGTCACTCAGCTGCTGGAACAAAGTGGATTCTAGCAGGAAATGCATTACATAGCACATATTCTTTTCTTCTCTTGGTACCAAGGTTGTCACCATCTCACAACTCGCTGAACTCCAAATGTTGGGCTCTCGCTGTCACAGAAATGCACTCACACAAATACACACCCCTGTAATCATGTAGGCTGCTTGCACTGGGCACCACACACAAAAAGCTCGACAGGAGGACATCGTAACACAGTCAAAGTCTTCTGGTTACATACAGCAAAACCTCTTTATCAGTTTGAAACTCTCTCTCAAGGGCTTTAATCAGAAACGTAAATCTTGAAGGCTGAAAAGCTTGCAGACAGGAATGCTCCAAGCCAGAGATGTCTTCACTCAGTCCCGGGTCAAGTCAGTGACCAGGTGACTGCTACCTGTGAGAAACAGAGAGCCATGACCTTGCACAGATGAGCCCAATGGAAAACAAACCACACAGGAGAAGCCAGCATGTACACTAAGCTGGTGCTGACATGCTGCAGCTGGTTTCAGGTACACAAGCAGATGAAGTCTACCCGGATGTGGTCAACTTTGTAGTAAGCTACACAGAATATGTTTTTCCCCCAGAGGCCTTTGCAGCAAACCCACAAGTATTTTGGAGGTAACTTCACTTGCACAGCTTTCAACTTGCTGGATAACTTGTAATGGTTATTCGCTGCTGTAGTGCAGCAGTAGCTATTTCCATCCTGGAGCTCCTTTCATTTATTTTCTTTCTTTCATAAATAGCTGAAAGTGGAAAAATAATACTGATGATTAGTTAGATACCTTTTGGGTATAAAACTTCAAACAAGTGAGAGTAATGATGAAAACATAATAATCAAAGTTTCCACTTAGATTTATTACTTATTATTGCTATGAATATTTTTCACTTTTTAGAATGCATGCCATAAAGAAAATGCATGTGAATATTTCCTGTTTTAGCATTATATTTATTAACAATAGTTCCATTCAAAGTCTATAAATGGTAAATGCAATTTTAGTGAAATCCATAAGCAATAAACCTACTCAGATTCTAATTCAGGTATCTTGACCCATTATTATCAATTCTGATTTTTGTGATTATTTAGTTCCATTACAACAGTGCTAAGTGCTTTCTAAATTAAGATTCATGATACTCATTCCAGCCATGATAAGAAAAAAACAGCTCTAACCCAGTTATCTAAATAACATCTTACACTAAACACACACGCAAAATGAATACTTTCTTGATAATTCCAGTAAGAGCCTTCTCAAGAATTTGACATGATATTTAAATCAAACATATATTTTATACAAGCATAGAATTTATTGATTGCTGAACTTCGGAAAGTGCAGCTGAGATTATTGCTTATTTATCATTCAGAGGTGTGCTAGGAGATTTCACAATTATTAAAAGCAAAGTTTCCCTTTTGAACTATGACCTGGTAGCCAAAGCCAAAATCCAAGGAAGCTATCCATCATGTCCTTTGATGGGAACAACACAGCAAAATTAATCAGGGTGTACATGACTAAATAAGCACAGTCATATTAATTTTGATATTTGTTCTTTCTCCTTAATTCTGCTTAATATTTGCTTATTTATTACCCTGTCTGATGAAATAGTATTAAAAAATAGGCATTGCAGTCTTACATGGTGGACTGTCAACTGTGATTGGCCACTTATACACACCTCATTAAAATCAGCACAGAGCACTTGATGACAGTAATTTTGAATTCAATCATAACATTGCTGCACTTCACTTGTTGGCCATGCAAGTTTGTTGGGTGAGAGTAATTTGTGGGAAAGCTTCAGTTTAACAGTACAGTTGCATTTGAGAGCAAGACTCTTGGAGATGTTTGTGATTATCCTGCACTGAAGTTTTTCCTTCCAAAAGTCAAGCCTCCTTTTTAGGGAAGGGAGGAAAAGACCTGAAGTTTGTCTCAGTGGTGGCATCATGGATCTACACACTAGCTCTTCCCTCAGGGGGCCTTGAGAATGTTAGTAACTTCTCTCTACTCTCTTCAACTGTTTTCATAAATCTGCAAGAACTTGATATATTTGAGATCTTTGCCTCTCAAATTTATGGCTCTCAAATTTGCTTGAGTTGAGCCACCATGTTCTGATGTATTGATCATCTATATACATAGTGTAATCATTATTATTTCCCTTCCCCAACAAACCAGGCTAAAACCCATAGAAGATGAACCTCTAAGACTCTTCCAGACCTCCAGAATTAAATGCAGCACTTCTCCTTAGTGTATGCAATCCCCATTGTTTTTTCGAGGCCAATTCTAATTGACATCATTGATTTGTGAGAAGAGTATCTAGTAATTAGTTGGGGTTTTAAACAGTCATGCCATCTGACATATTAAATGTTGTGCATTACTTAAACAATAGAGTAGAAATATCAATAGTCTGGTGCCACTGTGTATGTCTCCTTTGCATTAGAGTGCATGTATTTGTGAGGCTGTGAATGGAAATCTAAGGATGGGGGGAGGGGGTGTGACAAAATTGCTAGGTTTTTATTTTTATTTCTGGGACTTGATCAGAGGAATTTTTTTTTAAGTTTATTATGAAATGTAACTGCATTTTACCCTGAGAGATAGCTTCACCTGGACCTCCCCTACCATTTGTCTTGCTGACAAAAAGCTTGGTAGCTGTTTTCCTAACTCAGTAATGTTAATGCTAAGGGTTATTTTGGGTCTCTGTTTCTGGTGTTTTCTCTTCTTCTTCTTCCAATGCTGTTGTTTAGCCTGGAGAAAAGATGATGTAAGGATGTAAGGGGGAACTAATGACACCGTGAAGATTATCAGAAGATAGAGCCAGACTTTCCACAGCAGGGCATAGCAGGACGAACAAGAATCGACAGAGATTGAAACACAACTCCATCCCTTGAGGTTTTTCATGAACCAGCTGGACAAAGTCCTGAGAAACCTGGTCTGAATTCAATGGCATTGCCTTGAAAAAGACACTGGTCTAGAAGCCTCCTGAGGTCCCTTCCGACCTGAAATATTAAATCATGTTTTGTTTCTATTATTGACTTTTAAATTTGCTTTCTGTACAAGGACATACCTGTAGACACTACCTTGCCATCAGATGGTGATTTAGTGAAAGATCCTTAGCAGTCATTATCAAATCCTGGTTTTAATTAATGTTGCTGTATTGTAGCTTTGAATCTGAAAGACTTCATTCAGATGGTTGACATGAAATATTATGTCCTGTGTAAATATAGGGTCTTCTTAGTCCCTCACTTACTTTTGGTCTGTAGTTATCTGATAAACTACACTGGATAGAAATGGTCCCTAAGGCCCCTAAAGCTGTTGCTAGACTTTCATAGGTCCTTAGCCCACCAGACCTGTAAGATTTAAATCCTACTATAACTTGATATAAGCGAGAAGGAAATGAACAGTGCACATTCCAACTCACTAAGATCTCTAGATAGTCATACATTTACTTGAGGAGTAGAAATGGTTTATGCTGATGGTCATTGGATGCATTTCGACCTCACCTGGCTTTGGGTGATTTTAAAATATCACATTACTGAGAGACCTTGCCTTCAGTAAGGTTTTTGTATTATGGGGAAAAGTTATTTACAATCTTGGTGGGTTACCCTTTGAAGTCATTTGTCTTCTTGAAAGGGGAAGTGGAGCTGGCCTTTGAAGAGTCTCATTTCATCTTGGATCTCTCCCTTTGAAGTACACTTTACCCCGTGGGCATTCCCTGTGGAAAATCTCTCATTGTTCATGGGTCTCCTAAGAAAGTATTCCCCAGAGGGACACTTCCCTGAAGAATAATTTACCTTGGAGATACAGGCAGTGATGTATTTTTCATCCTTGCCAACAGCAGGCAGAGTCTAGTTACACCAATTGTACAAATTGTTTTATAAAGAAAATATAGACGATTGCTCGTTTAATATGTAGAGGGCAGTTGCATAACATAGAGATGACTAGATCTTGATAAACTCAGCTTTCATAATGCTATTGAAAAGCTATAAGATAATTCAGGCTGCTCTGCCTTCAGACAGCCTTAATTTTTTTGAGACTTTGATGCTGAAATCTTCTCATTCTTATTTTCTTCCAGGAAAAATTCTCTGAAAGCCTGAAGAAAATCCTGCCAGCGATTTGCAGGACTGATGGTGTTCAAAGATAGCCATGCTGAGTGTGATAAAAACAAAGACAAGAAGGTACTTTTTATCTTTAAAGAATTTTAAATAATTTTTTCTTGTTGTTATAGAACTTCAACAAGCAGAAAAATAAACCTTTCTTTATGGCTCAGTGCTCATTGAGTTCTAGTACCTCAGTGAGGTTGCAAACTACAAATTAGGAACATAAACACAAACAAACAGCCACACCTATGGTCCATAAAAGCTTTTCAACCATTAAAGCAACACTACTTCTTCTATATCCTACCATTGCCTAATTTCAAAGGCATAATAAAGGGTAATTGCTATGCATATAGGATCAGCTCTAGGCATAATCAAAACAAACAACCTACTTGGACAGCAAATTTCCAGAAAGGAAAAACAGCCACAGCCCAGCTCCTATTTTGCTTACACTACAGACTGAGAAAACCAGACTGGATGCTGCAGCTGCATCGAGGTGCGTGGTACGCAGGTGATGGGGGCAAGTGGGAGTCCTCTCAAAGGCAGATCACATTGCCCCAAGCATCTCATACCCTAGCAGCAGAAAGAGCAGTGAAACTGACCTTGTGTGACTCCTCTTAGTGCCTCTTTTCTCTCTTTTTCATTGCAGGAGTGATCTATTTCTGGTCAGGTCCCCCCAACTTACTCTGAAGGGGTGCGGCTCTGGAAGCCTAGAACCAGCTCAGTACACTGCATATATTCTTAAACACTAATTTACTTTAGTCTTTGCTATCAACAAACCTAATATTTTACGGAGTACATGGGTCGCCCAGGAAATCTATGGTAGATTCAGGATTGTTGCAAAAGAATCAGATTAAATTCTCACATTTCATTCTAAATGTGAAGAGAAAGACTCAGTGGGTTGCAGTGGATATTACGGCATTCACAGTTTGTAGTTTGTTTATATATATATAAACATATATTTATAAAACTTCAATTACCTCTGAAAATAGAGGAGTCTGACTGGAGATAAGAGCTCAGTCGACTTGAGTCCTTCCTTTTAAAATTATGTAACTGATTTGGGTAAAGATAGTATGATATTTCCCATTGCACTGTATTTAAGTATTAATGGATTTTTCCTATGAAATCTCTATCGCTCTTCTGCAAGGCAACCTTTGGCCATCTTACTTGTTTGATATTATGGTCCTTTCCATGGCAACAGATTGTGATGTCATGCATGGACAGATTATGAGGTCAAAAAGTGCCAAAGATGGAGATGGAGGAAGAAGTAGGAAAGATTCTGAAACTCAATAAACGCTTTTGAAAGTAAGTATTCAAAAGAAGTGGAAACTAAGCTTAGAATACGTGTGATAATTATTTAGCTTGTCAAAGAGGCTTTGTGGTTGGGTTAACCTTAATTATTATTACTAATGATAACAACATCAACAAAAGTAGTAGGAAATGTTTGGAAAGACCATAGCACTGTTGAGCAACAAAGACTTTTATTTCTATTACATAAATAATTGCATTTTAACATAACCATTGTAGAAAGAGGAAGAGAAAGGCAATAGGAAAAGAGAGACAGCAATTAGAAAAGGAAACTAGAGTAGTTTTGATTAAAATGAAAATAATAATAAAAATGGAATATATACAAATATATGTAAAACCAGTATTGAACCAAGCCCCTCCACTGGCAATTATGTCACCACTGATGCCATGGAACAGATACCAGGAGAGTCCCAGACTGGGTCCAGCAGAAGGATGATTATCCAGAAAGGATAATGAAATTGTGATTTAAAAACAAATCTAGTCACAACCTCCTATTGAAGAAGTACTTAAAACACTGGTTTTATGAGCCTAGAAGGATAGACTGGGAGAAAAATCATTCTGTATTTACCTGATTTCTTACATTTTTCCCCTAGATATGTACTATTGACTCCTGTTGAAGGAAGAATATTGGGCTAGAGGGGTTTCTGGTCTGCCTGAGGTTATAAACTGTTTAGCCTGCTGTAGTAAATGCAGAAAAGCCTGAAATCAAAGAAATAGTACTAAGGTTTGATTGTACTTTCATAATAAAGTCCATCCTTGTTAAATAAAGACGTCACTAAGTTTCAATGAATTCAAATTTAAACTGTGTCTATAAACATAACATTGTTTACATCTTTCATTTATGATGATATTCCAACTAAGTTGTTCTAAAATTGCTCTGCTTTTGTGTTATGTCATAAAATGGAAGAATATATTACATTAAGCAGTAAGGAGCTGTATCTCATTTAAAGCACATAACCACATAATTTCATAGATATATATCTATATATAGATATATATCTATGAACAATGAAATTGCCCCAAAATTAAAACCCTTCTGGCAGTGTATTTGTAAACACAATCAGCCCATAATCCAATAAAGGGACTCTGCTTTGAATTAATGTGAATTGCTTCTCTATTCTGCCTTTACAAATACAACTTCTCATCTGAACTTCCTCACTCCCTTTCTTTGTTCCTCTAAAAATAATTTTACTGATTTTCTTCCTCACTTGTAAACAGCAGAGGAAACATTTTAAAAGTAGAATTAAATGGAGATGAGAAAAAAAAAACAAACAACAACAAACCACCAAACAAATAAAAGAAGCAGATATCATTCCTTTTATACCTGCAAATAGAAAAAGCAAATCTATTTGCCAGAACTTCTGGCATGAAACACTTTGCATTTTAAAAAGAAACCATCACTTCAATCATTTTTTATGATTCTGATAATGAAAATGAAAGCTAAAATGTTAAATGGAAAGTGCAATAATTTTATATACTCATAAAAAAGAAACCATTTCTTTAATTTTGATAATTTAAAACAAAATTTGCCAAATGACAACCTTTTAGTTATAATTCATTAACCTTCCATGAAACAATATTTGAAATAAAAACACGTCTTAAGATATATGGATACAAATAAAATAGAGGTTAATCCTTGAACAAGACAGGAATTCAAAGGGAGATGCAGGGCTTGTAATATTTACTGAACTGAGTTGAACAAGGAAAGATCTTATTGTCAATACAAAATACACAGAATTTGGAAGGAAAATTGAAGACTGATATACGTGAAATATTCAACAACAAGATTTTCATTCCACTTAGTATGTGCTTTTCTTCACATTTTCAGAAATTTAGTGCTACTGAAATTAATTTGGGGAAAGTATGAAGAAAATTTTATTTATTCGTGAAGATTTTATTTTTACATCAGGAAGCTGAAGAAACATTTTCTAATAAATTCTTAGTCAGATATTAAACTTTATCTGCTAGATGTGATATAGACCAGATGGTATCAATTCCAGATTCTTGACTGGTGTTAGCACGAGTTTTACTTATATTTTCAATGCAATGTTATTTATCTGCTCTTCTTAAGGTGCTGGGTTCAGAAAGAAAATTTTGCTTAAGTGGATACAGGATCCGAATTCTTTCACCCTGCAAGGAAATCACATTAAGAATACTTGTTTTCCTATCTCATGCCTTGCAAAGGGAAATAACAGTTGATTTTCAGTGCTCCTTGAACTAGAACATACCACCTCAACAGTTTCTGGTCTCATAGAAATCAGTGACCAAGTCCCACTGATTTTTTAGGCTGTGATAGTGTGTTATAAAAGCAGAAAGCCCATTTAAGACCTTGAGGATTGAGCATGGAAGGATGTGTAGAAACTGGAGTTGCAAACTCTACTTCTTTCTCCATCATGCTGCAGGGGATGTCTTAGACAAGTAGGACATGAAGATGATGGTCAGGTTGTCAGACAAACAGGGAAATGACAATGGCAGTGGTAAGAGAAGACTCAAAGGCTGCAGGTACAAAAGGCCCAGAAGTTTTGAAAGAAATGGAGAATTTAAGAGAACTTTGTGACTCTGACCTCTTAAGCACCTCTTTTCTGGACATGTTCCGGCATCTCAATGTCTTTCTTGTAGTGAGGGGCTCAAACCCAACCACAGTAAGAATATAAAAGACATTATCAATCATAACACAAATCTGCAACATATTTACTGTTATCAAATATGTGTTTTGTTTTTTTTTTAATAATTTCCCAGGTCAAGCCTTACCTCTAATAAAAGTCCACAGGGCAAGAAGTGACCAAACACTGGTTAGCCTCAGGGCAGGCCGTGTGACTGAAGACATGAGAGGACAGCTTGTCCATATAGTTTGTGCCCAGGAACTGAACCATGGAAGCAAACACAGCACAAGGGTAAACAAGCACCTTCTGCAGTAAATTAGCACCAGTCAAGACAGCACTGCCACTTTCAATTTACCCCTTGGTTTGCACACTTCATGCCTCCTTGATAGACCACGTGGCAGCCTTTGGTCACCCTCCTGTGCCTCATACCCATCAGATGGGAGCAGTCCTGCAGATTGCCCATGTCGTGCTCATGGCAGGCTGGCCAGAGTCTTTCACAGGCTTGCCTTCCCCAGCATCAGGGAAATCATGACCCTGTGGAAGATGCCCCTTCTCTGCTCTCCTGCTTCCCCCTCCAGATCCACTGGTCCTTTGTTTTCCCTCTGGGGCTTCAGATCAGAGACGGACTGTTTCTTTAAATCCTCTGGCTTAGATTGGTTGCAGGCCCCTGGGAGTCTGTGGCCAAAACCAAAGCCAGGGACAATTCCTGAACAACTAAGCTCACAATGCCCTGTTTATTTATACAGCACAAATGATTGAAATCATTATGCCCCAGACTAGCAGGACCTATTTATAAACAGCATCTTAAGATGAGCAATAGAGCAGGACTCTCCACCACTTCACAACAAGCGCCAGCACCATCCCCCATCTCCACTATAAAGCTCCGAGGCCCTTCTGACTTGCCACATGAAAGATGCATTCCTCACCAGTTAAATTAAAATCTAATCATATTCTGCAGTAAACAAGGCACAAAGAACACTCTCGAAATTACGGGATGAAAACCAGCAACACGAAGGGCCAAACTCTCCTCTCAGATCTATCCTACAGCTCTTTGACAAGTGCAGTTAAACATTTGAGTGCTTGACAACAGCTACCCCACCAGTCGTTTGATCTGCCTGGTATTCCACCCTCTTCAATAAATTATGTATCTTCAGATCTGCATGTCCTCCATGTTTGTGATGGCTGCTCTCCAACAAAGAGGAGGCTTGTGAAGAAGTGGATATTTCTCTCAAAACACTTAAATTACTCCTATGCTTCTGTCTATACTAAGCAGATCTGGAACTACTTAAATGGGCATCAGATGTATTTGGAGCTTTGGAAGGAATAACTTTTCCTTTTCATCCTCCTCAGACACTCATCCAAACTAAACAAAATGTGAGATCTATACAGCAGCCTCTTGCTTCAGTGACATCTGAATGTTTGACTCACAGCAGCATCCTTTGACTCTGCTCATGCTATGGCCTAGCAAACCCACGTGTGAGGGGACAGGAGCACAGCTGGAGTTGGGACATGTTGGCAAATCCCGTGAGGAGCAATGTGCTGGTTTTTCAACCTGTTGCACTTTGGTCAATGTGGGTGACAAGTCCCTTACAGATCTTATGAATCAAAAGCACTGAATTATTATTTGGGCTGTGTACTTTTTATAGCCTTACCAGTTTACTTAACTGTGATAATCACAATGAGTCCTTAATATGATTAGTATTTAACAATTAATAAGGCTTAGCACCTCCACGGTGCTTTGCATTTTTCTTTTCAGAGTAGACAACAAGCAATAACTAATCGCTCTTCAGAAAAACACTTTTATTATCACCATTTTATGAGGTGGAAACTAGGAGGTTAAGTAACTTGCCTGAAGTCATTCAGTAAGTTCCACTGGAATTAAAATTTAGGAGTTGCTGGCTGCCAGCCCTAATTTTTCGACCACTGGACCACTCTGCCTCTTATTATAAGAATTTAATTTACTTGGCAGAGAATGTATCTTTCATGTGGTAAGACATACATTGCCATTCTAATGGAGTTGAATGAAGGTGAGAAGGCCAGCAGATCTCATTGTGAACTAATAGAGTCACATCATGGTGATTCTGTTTAAAAATCTTGATTTAATAGATCACTTCTACTCTAAGAAAAAGAACCTTGATTCAAAATATGGATGCTCAGAGACAAACAACTAATTTTCTACCGAGCCATCTAGAGAAAGAAACTGAATTTTAAGGAAACTGTGGCAATTTGTATCCCTCTGGTATTTTGAGATCTACGTGTTTAATCAAAATTCAGGAAATGTTTTGACACCTAAACACCACAATATATGTATTCTTCACCCAGTCTTCTGCTCTTGACTTCTTGCCTATGCTTTTTCCTGTTATATTCTTATTTGGAAACTACTTTTTCCTTCGCTGAAGACTTTTCAAAAGCTGAGATCCAACATATACAAGGCTGCATGTGTGTGTGCGTGTTCACCATGGCAGCAACTAATGTGTCTATTACTCATATCTATTACTCATCTGATATGTTAATAAGGAAAGTTCTGCAAGTACTGAAAATCAGTGAATTTATGCTGTTAACTATCTGGAGGTGACAACAGCAACAAATCTGTGCATGTGTCTCTGTATGTACACATGTAAGAGAAAGAGAGAACACATTTTGGACAGCCACATCTCCACGTATATCCACCCCTCCTGTATTAGAACCTCCAATGAAAAGTAGCCCATGTTCTCCATACTGGATGCAAAGACAGTTAGTACTC
The DNA here is from genome assembly GCA_024611195.1 of Ceyx melanurus. Lineage (NCBI taxonomy): Eukaryota > Metazoa > Chordata > Aves > Coraciiformes > Alcedinidae > Ceyx > Ceyx melanurus. The sequence goes on from JANHGL010016913.1 coordinate 23,397, forward strand.
CTAACTTACAATTTTTGCCAGGAAATTTGAAGCCAGACTATGCTTTCACCTCCACATGTAAATCATTGTGGAGTTATATGCATGAAAACAAGAGCAAAACTCAGACCACAGATTTTCCAGGGAAAAATAAGTGTTGTGTTTCAGGCAATTAGGAGCAGTAAAGTAAACATTTAGTCACCATTGACTCATGAGCTGAAAAACCCAGTAGTCAATTACAGCTTTCGGCAGCAATAATTAATATGGTGTTGATGAAAACTGTGTTTTTCACTCAACATACAAAGCTATTCCAGGTAATTAAATGTAACCTCATCTATATGTAATTTGTCTTTAATCTGCACATGCCACAGTATTTCAACCTTGTATCCTGTATTCTGCAATGAAAATAATATAGGAACATTACTTAAAGCATATACCAAATAACCCTAACATGATTTGTTTACATTTAAAACTATATCACACTTCATGTTTAAATATTTGATTATGAAAAAGTTTGTAATTTAATCATTTGCACAATCTTTCTTACATTAATCTTTATGTCTGATTTATGGAGATAAAATAAGAGATCAAATTTAACTACATATACCACATAGACATTTATTTCTTTTTATGGTTTAATATCTTGGGGCTTTTCCAGAGGCATTATATAGAAAGTAAATAAAGAAAAGATAATGCTTGATATTTATAATGAAAGATTTGTGGTATCGTGAAGATTGTGAATACAGAAAGAGGTGTTACATGCAAAGCAGTCATTAGCATCCTGTATTGACCTGATTTGCTAAACTGCAGATTATCTATATTTCTCACTGAAGCTAATGGAACTTGAAACACACCTCTGAAAATTAATGTATATCACATCACTGCCCTCCCAGTCACTGTTTATAAACCCAAGTAATTTAAAGTCTGTATTTCCAGCTTGAATGCTCAGCTATTTCTAGCTATGGTCGTATAGCAGGAAAAATGGAAAGATAAATTTTCTTTTATTTTATGATTCTTCAATTTACTTATTTTTAGATTTTGCAAGAGTTTCTTTGTATGTCACATTTTGAGATATTCCTCCACACACTGGTTATCAGTTGAAATATCAGTTTCATGGGATTGCTACCAAAGTCTACCCTTACTAGACAAGTTTAAATCTGCAGTGTCATTCCTTCATGGCTAATACACCTGATATTTTTGGACCTGCAAATTAGTTATGTCTGTTAGGTTCTTCAAATAAGCCTCCAGAAAAGAATAACTTTTTTACAATATGAAATTATCTTTGTTAGATCAAGATCTTGTTCCATAACACTATCATAGCTTTGCAGTTTCTGAATAAAATGGACTACTGTTGTGCAACAAAATGTCAAGTTAAATTCTGTTAATCTTTCTAATAGCAGGGTTACCTTAATTCACAAAAAGCAGCTAATTCCCAACTATCAGCATTATGAATTCTCCCAAATTAAATAACATAAAAACATGACTGAAATTCCCAAGAAATACATTTTTCTGCTAGTGGCATGCCATAATATTCTGTATTGGTGACTATTCTGTATTGGTTACTATAATTTTTATTCAGCTAAAGATTTATTATGAGGTTGGATTTTCAGAAACATTTATAATGTCTTTGAGCAAAGGATATGTTGTTCATTTTGGTGGATTTTGGGCCCACTAAATGTATTTAATGTAAAATTGTAAGACTCTTTGATACCAAGGAAATTCCCTGGCTCTGGAATCAAACAATCTCTCTCTGAGCATGAGCAAGAAAATTCTTTAACACTTCAAGAGGGAGCACATGCCAAAAAAAAAAAATGACAGTCAACCAATAAGCAAAAAAGCACAACACTATGCCCTACTACATGGGCATAATAAATAAATCTATTTGTGTTATTTATTTGAAGGAACAACCAGGCTTTTCTGAAACCATCTGTACATTGTTAAAGAGAAAAGAATTACCTGCAGCCTTCAAAGGAAAAAGTGTTGTTAAAATAAACTTGAGGGTTGAAATTAATTGGGTTATTGAATGTGGGCCTGAGTTAGACGACTTAAATACTTTTTGGGATTTTGCCTCACTGGTGACACAAAACCCAGGTACACAGGGGTGGAGGGTTTCAGCAAAGAAACATTGCCACAGCTGTCAGATGTGGAGCCAGGCTTGCTGATACTCAAATCTAGTGTTTTGCTTTGAAGTTGTCCTCTGAAGAACCATAACAATAAGAGAGAGGAAAAAAAAATGATCATATCCTCTAGCTAGAATGTGGAATTACAGATGGTGGGCTAGATTTCATGCTCAAAAACCGTTAGCTAAGACTCTAAAATTATGAGTTTAAAATACTAAAGTGCACACTGGAATCTCTAGAGTCACCTTTGGTTTTGAACTGTTGGTGCACTTGGGCACATGTTCAAGCTTTTTGCCACAACCACAGGGACAGGAAACTTCTGCTCTCTTTTAAATGAAAGATGAGATTCTCAAATGGTCACTTCATTTCAAGAATGGAGGCTTTAAAGAAAACACCAGTTAGGGCAAGTTTCATGATAAAATGGTAAAAACTGGCAACACTATGGGTCTTTTCAAAATTCATGAACCTCAAAAGAAGCCAGGCAAAATCTGCTTGGTTTCATGTTTCACAGAAGCTGGCAGCTTAGCTCTAGTTTGTCCTAAAGTTCACTAAAGTTCAGCCTTTCAAGTCATTCTGATTCAATTCATGGTGGGGTTTTTTTTTTCTCCTAAACCATATAAAACTTAGGGTATAACGGATTTGACATGATCCAGGTGGAACTCAGTAGGTCTCACAGTGTCTTGATTTGAGATTTTGAGTCTGTTTAAATAGAAAACAGAAAGCAAAATTCCACCTTCCTCCAAAGCCAGAGAAAAGTTTCGTATGATCCTCTGTGAGCCAAATTCACTTCCTGCAGCACTCATGGCACTGATGGAAACCCATGTTTGCACAACTGTGCAGTGCAGGTAGTCTACAGGGTCCTAGCACAGTGCCTACAGGGAAAATCAGGAACCCTGGAAGCACAGCAAAGGGAGAAGTGTGGAGGATGTGCCCTGCTGCAAAGAGTATTTACCACAGTTGGTCATCACCACAAGATTGATTAGACCCTGAGGCTAAGTTTTCTAAGAGATATGATAGACTAGACTACCTAAAAACCACCAATCTAAAAATATAAAAAGATCAAGTGTGAATTTTAACCATCAGCTATGAAACCATTGTTGATCTAATTTAGAAATGTCATATAGGATTTTTTCATTAATATAGTAAAACTCACATATTTTATTGTTTGTGAAGTTATTCATTAAAATGTTTGCCAACAATGGCCTTGGAATCTTAGAATATTAGGGGTTGGAAGGGACCTAGAAAGATCATCTAGTCCAACCCCCCAGAGTTGCTCATGATACAGTTGCTGCCATCACTTTTCTTGTCTAGCATTTTAATGCCCTGAAGTCATATTTTAAAATGAGCATTTTTCTCTTTCATTTTACCTCTAATTTTTATGGTACAATTCTTATTCTAGGTAAGAGGGTGTGGCCAGTTGTCATCCATTATGACAGAGTTCTGAGTAATGAGACTGTGATAAAGTGAAAATTAATACAAAGTGAAGCTCTGAATGATGTATTAAAATATTAGGAATATTTACTGGTATAACAAGAAAGTAGAAGTTATGTATCTTTTGTGTTTATCCACAACATCCTTATGCAGTTATTAACCTACCACCAAAATATTATTTTAATAATCTTTAATTAACACACAATAAATATCATCTTAAATTGGACTCTTTGGTTTGGAAAGTAATTATTCATTTGTGACACTTCATTTGAAGGGTTACCACAGATCCTTATCTCTGTAAGTTATATCACAATACTTCTCATTAGGAATTTTATAGGAAGTTCTTTTCAGGGTGAAAATCATACTTGGGCATTTCAAAGGCACTTGAAGCCCAAATTTAATCCAAATAATATTAGGACCATCTACTAGGTATGTAATTTGTGCAAACAGTGAGTGGATGGATGTCATTTTCTGTGTTGATTAAATAATGAGTTTGGGGTAACAGTACTTCTAAATTCTGCCTCTGGATAAATGCTTCAGTTTAAGAGCAACAGATCCAACATACATCTTTCACAAAAATTTAGTTTTCTCTGAAAATTCCAGCCTTCATCCAGATTTCAAGTTGGGGAAGAAACAATAACAGCATGAACTGATTCATTATTTTTTTTCCTATTAAGGAAATGGGTAGTCTGTGTAATTCACAATTACTTTAAATCATAAATCTAAAGCTCATGAAGTAACTCTGTGGAGTTATTTGCCAATCTGGCCACTGAAGACTTTTAAGTCCATTTTGGATCAGGATAGAAGAAATCTCCACATGGTCAAGCCTCCACTTCTGAAAGCTCATAATAGAAAATTACCTCTTTTTCTTTCTTAATTTCTCTATGTTCTATGGGATGGTTGTTCAAACATTCCATATTATTTTTATTTTTCCCTGCATACATGCGTCCATCCATTTATTTTTAATTTATTTCTCAATATTACTGCAAAAAGAGCCATTTTGAGCCCACTGTGGCCAGCAGTTTGGATAGCAAATAGGTGTTTCTTGCAGGCTACTGCATTTGTGAATTGGTTGTTCTGATTATAAGCAAATCATGTAAACTGAGTGAAACACTGTGGTTGTGTGTCACAGTAACCTTAGATACAAGAGTCCTGGATTTCTGGCCTCCTCCTCTCTTAGCCTAACTTCTCCCTTGAGCATTTATTCATTTGTTTGCCCTTGCCAAAAAAATTATTCACCTAAACATAGCCCCCTGATGATGTCAATGGAAGTCTGAGCAACCTACGGCAGAGAACATTCAAAGCTCATATTGCTGCAAAACAATGCTGTCTTCTGGTTGGGTTTATTTTCTTGGATATCCTGTTCTGGGAGAAGAGTAATCCTGTAACTAAGACTGACTTGTGCTTTTTAACACCATAACAAAGTGTAACAAAAATGCCCCTATTTCACCTTGTAATAATTAAATCTCTCAATGCCCTGAGCCTTGGACATTGAAGTACACAAGTAATTTTATGCACATGAGCAAACTCCCTGGGTCTACACACGTGTAGCATTGCACATATTCACATCAGCAAGATCCAGAACTGGTTTTGTCAAGAACATCTGTGACAAAGGAATCTTCCTGCAAATACAGTGTCTATGTAGCAAACCTCATAGCTTTGCTTCAGTGTTCAGTCACCCACAAAAGTCACTTACTGTCTTGCACAGCACTTGCTTTGAGCAATATCCCTTAAGTAATTTGCCTTAATTTCTTTAAACACTATGAGAGCTAAATTTATTGATCTTTCTGAAAATTAAAAATAATAATAATACTAAATTTATAAACACTTACTGTAGGTAGTTACAAGTCATTGAAAATGGTGTATTTGAAAATCAGAGGTAACAACTTGCCAATTTATATTTTATTCTGCATTGCTTAGTGTTCAGGGTAACAGCCTCCTATATCCATGCAATTTTATTCACCTGTTAATGCTGACTTTTTGAGCAACACTGTGAGCACAACAAGAGCTTATGTAAGTAAATGAACCATGTCAGCAACTGTAATTCAGTCAGCATTGAAAACATGATCAAAATATATTAAATTATTTGTGATAGTTTATCTCTGCAAGAAGTCAAATCTATTTGAACGAAAAAAAACCCCAACCTAGAATATGAAATTGCAATAATAAAAATGTCATGTCCCTTTAAATAGTATATGAATGCTCAGATATTCTACATCTTAAGTGGTATTTCATTCTAAAGGAACTAAGAGAAGTAACTGTGGCTAAATGTACAGTGTTTCAAAGGGATTGTTGTCCAGGTTTGAATGAGACCAGAACAAATTCTGTACAGTGATTTTACTTTTCAGCCCAGTTCTTCTCACTAACAGCACTGTCTGAAGTTAGCAGCTGGTTTTCCCAGGCAAGGTCTGATTCTGCAGGGATAACACTGCCTGTTCCAAGGCATCAGTGGTGATGGTGATGTAATTACCACTGAGGGGGAGTTGAGTTTGATACTGGTTTTGTATCTATTTGTATATATTTTTATTAGTAGTATTCTCAATTTCATCAAAACTATTCCCGTTTCCTTTTCTAATTGCTAAGTCTCTCTCCCTTATTGCCTTTCTCTTTGCCTCTGGGGAGGAAGGAGGGGTTCACAGAGAGCATCTGTTATAGGACTAAGGGGCTGCCCTGACCCTAAAGTGGGACAATTGCTCTACAGGTAGTTTAAACAAAGAAGCCTAGGCCATAAAAAGCCATGTATGTAACCATTCTCAAATAGGCAATACATTCTATACTACATAAAACATAAGCTGCAGTGTCATATGACAGCTAAACACACTTGTATTGATTCCCCAAAATACTGACTTAATTTTATCAAAATGTATTTATTCATCACTGCTGCATCAATGATCTTTTGTATTTTATATGTAAATAATCTATTCTATTCCCTTGATCATGTTAATCTTACTAATGACAAATTACCATTCTCCACGTACAGTTCCTAGATTTACAAATTATCACTCCTGCTTTCAGGGGACTGAGAATCAGCCACGCTTGCTAATGCCTCCATGGATCGCCTGACACATAGCAGATTTTTATATTCCCTTTTAAAGCATTCAGCTCGCAAGAAATAATTTATAAATCTGGCTATCACTCGCACTTATCCTCTTACTGCTTGAGGGGGAAAAAGAACAAGATCAAATTGGGAGGATTATTAACAATTTAAGAACTTTATTTGCTTCAATTAACTCTTTGCAGGAAAAACTGCATGCTAAAGCCCACTGGTTTTAGGAGAAGAAAGTAAAGCATACTGTATATTCAATTATGGTGGAAAACTTAGACAAAAATTATTATGTACAAATACTCTTTGTTTTCTAACTGTAAACAGAAGCTGAAAGCTGCTTTTTTTTTTTTTTTTAAAGTACATTTAAACCTAAAAGCTCCTCTCAGCAAACAAAACATGATTTACATTAAATAATTAAAACTGTGACAAATCAGGCAAGCTAAAAATTGAGACTTTGCAACTGTTTCTGTCTTCCTCTGTACTGGTACAAAGATGAGACAGAATACTACCATACTTAATGGGACTTTTGCTCCTTCCACTTGATATTTCCTTTGTAGTTTCCAAAATGATGATGGCACAATGAAGAACGAGATCCTCATCCTTCCTTTAGGTTCACTTGTATTGGTGTAACCCCTGCAACATTCTCCTTCCCACTCTGAGGGAAATGCTTGTGATAGTCACAGAGCAGTTTACTACCTTTCATTGCTCTTCCAGTGCAAAGGAATGAGCAGCACTGACTGTAATTGCTGAGAAACTGCTGGAAGGAAAGGTATCCAGCTGTTCCTTCACTGCTAAAAAATTTTGGGAGTCAATTTGAAGATTTCTGCCATGCCCTCAAGGCCACAGACAGCAGGAGGACCTGCAATTTAACATGGGATTCAGTTGCCAAAAACATGCCTAAATAGAAGCTAAGATGGCTCAGTTTCACTGTTGGCTTCCAGCTGCCAGAAGGAAAAAAGTGTCTTGAAGGTCCTGGTAGCACCGTGAAGATGTCTTCTGAGATACCCAAAGCATCTGAAAGTCTAATATGTGTCTAAGTTCAAGCTACTGAACACCTCTCATTGAACCCAAGAAGTTCCCCCTGTAGCCTGTGAAAGTTTCTATTTCAATGATAACAGATAAGATTGTAATCAATAACAGTTATCAGCATCTTTTGGCAGCATAACACCTCCGTGACAAATGCTTACAGATAAAAATAACATTAACAAAGCAGAGGACTCATGACATCTACAACAACCTAATTTAGTGTGTACAACCAGTGCCAAAATCTCCACTCGTCTGCTCAGTGCCTTCACACAAACACACATCCCCCTCCTCAAAATAAAAAGGGAATTCCCCTGAGATCATCGGGACACAAAACTCAGGAGCCTCCTAGGGTGACTGAATCTGTTATTTACACCAGAAAGTTTGTGTTACTGATGCCCTCCACTCTCAAAACATTTCCATAGGGACAACAGAAAAACAAAAAAATCCCACAGCTGATAAATCTTCATGCTGCAGGGAAGAAGTGACTGTGAAGGTTTCCTTTACCTGACCATTCCCACTCCACAGCCACACTACTGACAATATTTGTGATGGGATTTTATCCATTAGGAAGTCTTTTATGCTTACACAATAACTAAACAACTTAAAGGGATCTGTAATTAGCAGAATACAATATTTTTTTACAGACTCCAAAATCCCATTTTGACTTCATTAAGTAGAAGTTCATTTTAAGCAGTCTTTGTATCAATAAGTATTTATGATCTTCTTGAAGCACAACTTATTGGACTATACTGTACAGCCATTCCCATTTGTCACATTGATATGTATTTAGGGACTACCTAAAATATAGGTTAGATCAATTATAATGGTTGGTCACATAAATTCTCCTCCGTTCAATGGTCATTGCCACAACAGACTTCCAGAAGCACTGCAGTCTATCATGCATCTAATCTATAGAAACCTATTTCTGATATTCATTTCTTATGAGGTTTTGTATTTCTTATCACAGATATGCTCATCTACTTATATACCCTTTAGGAATATCAGGATAGAAAAGGACCCTGCTACCTACCACTTTGTATAGAAAGATTGAAAATCCTGCACCTTGCCTTGTATGGAAAATTGCCACCTTTTGGTACAGCTAGTAGCTGTTTTAAAAATAGCTTGAATAACCATGAAGGCTGAGGTTAAATTTCAGTTACAAACAAGTATATCCAAAAAAAAATGTCTGCTCATGAGCTCTATAGCACAAATTGAACTGGTTGGGATTCCACTGCACTTGCATTGTGGTTATTATTTTCCATGTAGCTGGAGCACTAACTCTGTGGCAGAACCAATTCTTTCCACGCCTACAGAATCCAAGTGTAACTTCAGGGTAATTGCAGCAGGTAAACCCAAAGTGGTTAGTCTAGTTAACTTCATGTTAATTTTAGTTAGAATCTAAGGGTTGCTGCCTACAAACACCCACCCATAGCTTTAGTCACATGAGTCATTCAGCGACAGACAATGAAAATATTTGGTGAGTAAACTTACAAATATGTTTATAGGCTCCAGTCCTAACATGGTATTAATAAGCAATTCAGATATGTAGTTTGCTTCCTCATATGCATTAATGTTAATTACAAGTAACCAGAATTATAAAGACAATATAATTACATTCTAATTATAGCATAACCACAGCCACTGTGTTGTAAGTGTAACCCAGTTTTTAAAAAAACCACTTTCACTCCCTATAGACCTAACATCTTAGCACATGCTTTTATTCCTGTATTTCGTATCCCACCTTTCAACAGTGCACATCTGAGCAATCAAACAAGCTTTCATTGGACCCAGCCTTCATTGGACAGCAAAGAAAGCTAAATATTATCTAACCATGTTTTTAATTAAGAGATATTCACATTACCTTTACTCTTTATAAAACAAGGGAAACAGAGAGGAATTATACAGGCTGAGTAGCTTCCATTTCACTCTATACACATCACTCAAATCTTAACTCATTAAGTTGCAGTGTTACTCCAGTAGCTGGCTCTGCTGAGAACATGAAGAACTGCTGGAGGGCCTGACAGTTAAGCAAGGAAACATGACAATAGATACTAGATAAATGGAATATAAAATAGATATGAAATAGATACATTCTAGATACTCTCTTTCTGGACTCACAGTGGTATGACAGGCACAAAAGCTGGGGTTTTTTTCCCAGTTAGTCTAATGGGACATGGTTGGCTTGCTCTCTCAGTAAGAAAAAAAGTCACCAGCAAGAAAGTAACAGGACAAACTGGTTCAAGATGTCCCATCTCTGAGCAGAGAGGGAAGGGGGAAATGGAAAAAAAATCAGCCCCCTTCTCACACCAAACAGCTGATAGTGGTGGAACAGGTTTTTAGGAAAGACAACCCAATATAACAAGGCAATCCAATCACTTTCACCTTCAGAAGGGCATGTCTAGTTGTGTGAAAGAGGTCACAAGGGAGAGCCATCTAGTGTCCAGGGTTTCACTGCATTAAGCTAAAAAATAATTCCCCCAAGGAAACACCTGAGAGTCCAAGGGATTTGCTGACACAGACAAAGTCCTTTGTTTCCCTTGGGGATACAAGAAGAGTAAAAGAAGCAGACCAAGATAACAAAGAATGCCAGTTTGGTGAAGCACTGTGTGCTGAGCTGGGTGTTTCCTGGCTGAAAGGAGAAAAAGCTGCAGAATTATGATTCTTCCCCACTGGAAAAGGGGACTGGAAAAGCTGCTAAACAGAAAGAAATTCAGTAAATCATACAATAAGCAAACTTAATTCTAGTCTTAGAAGAACACAAATCCTGGCTCCAGGGTGTATGTGTCATCCTACACGTCTGTATAACAAAGCCTGACTAGTAGCATTGTGCCCTGGAAAGAAGACAACACAGCCAGGTGGAAGTGGTTGATTCCCTATTTGATGTACAGGGAAACTTCTCAACCATCTCTGTAGAAGCTGCCCACACTATCCCAGACCTACTTGGAGCTCATATTCTTTTTCCACTGGCTATAAAGCACTTGCTAAACAGCCCAGTTCAAATCTTGGGGTGAAAGTTCCTTTGAGACTCTTGTGTATTATTTGTGTTGCAGTCTCATTCACAGAAAAGTGAGAACAAAAACATCTCTGTAATATCAAAGCCAGCATATAGTGGCTGGAAGAGAGAAAACTCAGCACAGCTTCACTAAAGATATGTTTAGTGTCTTGTGAAGATATTATTTAAGATATTATACAGATATAGTCTTCATAAGGTAGCAGAATCAACAACATTTACCAATTCATGCTTTCACATAGCCCCCCAGGGTTACATTATTTAGTAAGTTTAAAGGTGAGAAGATATTGCAGTGCACTTCTGAAGATGCTGGTTCTCTTTTCACTTTGTAAATACATCAAGACTCTTCCCTAATTATTAATTTAAAAAAAAAAAAAAAAAAAAAAAAAGAAAAGAGGACTTTGAAAAACTTAGTGTTACCCATGAGCCATAGGCTAGACCAGTGGAATAAAGCATAAATGCAATGAGTAACCCCTATGCTTAATGCCAGCTGCCAGAGCTGCTGTTCTTTATGACTGGCATTAGTGTGATGACAGGTTCTTGAAGGGAAACATCGTCCATTTCACAATGATACATTCATAAGATACCATGTCATCATCTGTATGTATGTTGAAATTTCACTGCTGAGGAAGCCTTTAAATGTTTAAACTCAAGAAGGGAAAAAGACTTTGGGTCCGAAACCACCCATCATTCAGTATTTTGTCCCTAAACAATAGGGTAAATTAAATGAATGTGTGAAACAATAAGAAGTGAATCAGACCACAGACAAAAGGAAAAAGGAAAAATAAAATGCATATAGTATAATGAAGCATCACAATATATGCTTTAAGAATCAGTTGTTCAGAATAAGTGAAGGAAAAAGTATTGAAAAGTTTAGAAGAAATATATCAAATATTAGTGGCCAGTAGCGATTGCTGTGCATATTCATAATTTTGGCATGAATATAAATAACAAATATAAGTGTATTTTGAGAATAGGAAAAGACTGAAATTAGATTGTTGCTAATTCTGTGAGACTCAACTCTTCTGTTCACCCTTTACATCCTATCTGACAAAGCATGTCTAAATGGAGACACCCCTCAGGTGTGTCTACTATCAAATAGAGAAAGCAGCAACATTACTAAAAGATTTAAGTCCATAAAGTAGCTGAGGAACCTCCTTTTATCCACTGCAACCGTGATAATCCTGCCAAGTATTGTTTTATAACAACAACAGCAAAAAAAAGCTTGTGTTCATTTTCTAGCAATCCTATTAAAGAGATGAATCTGACACTCAACAAGAACACAAACCCAAGAACATGGAGAAACTAAATCACTTGTTCTGTGCACTTAGCAATAACATTTCAAACCCCAAGCCACACATTTTCAAGCATAATCACCAATTTATACCCACCTCTTTTTTAAAGGCCTTCATAGCAGGGGAGTGGGGTGGATGCTAAACATCAGTGCCTGGAACTGCTTTCTGTAAACAAGGCCTGACCCCTCAACCTTTTAAAGGAGTAGCAAAGCAACATTTAATTTAAATAAATTATGTAGTGTGACACACCTGAACTCATTTTTAACTTTTAGAGAAGCAAGCAGTACAGTGGTTAGTGCAAAACATAAGTCAAATATACAACTAGAATGAAAAAAAAAAAAAAATAAATAAAAAAAAAAAAAAAAAAAGTAAAAAAAGAAAAGAAAAAAAAAAAAAAAAAAAAAAAAAAAAATAATAAAAAAAAAAGTAACAAAAGAAAAGAAAAAATAAAAACAAAAGAAAAACAAACAAAAACAAAAACAAAAACAAAAAAAACCAATGAGCTTTCATCCAAACTGGAGCAAGCAGTTCAGGAAGCAAACAAGACAGCAGCTAGCATGTTATCAGAGCAAGGAAATCAGCAACAAAGATCAAAATGGTGTTTCAGCATACTAATGTTGACAATGTCTATGAGTTCCAGTGCTCAAAAAGACCACAGCAGTAATCTTGGTGTAACACATCCAATCAGCAGCAGTTACTTGCAGGGTGCAACAGGAAACCCTCACATTTATCAGCTCTGCTCCCTCATCAGTATATGTCACTACACTCCATAGAAGCTAGTACTGTGTTAATTTATCAGCAAATCGAAAGCAGAATAAAAATGCAACTTCTATCTTCTTTTGAGTCATTTATTTCCTTCAGTGCTTTATTTTTCATCCTACGTGATAAAATGCAAGAGTTTGTAGCTTGAAATTCTGGAAAGCAAATGAAGAAGAAGGTAAATCCAGATTAAACTCATGCTTGGGAAAAGTGGGTAAGCCCTGTTTCTACAATTAATTCAGTAGGGCAGACACTTTGACCTGCAGAGTCCTCTTAACTGCCTGAAGAACTCACCACAATGAGGTTTAAGGACCTTTCTAGCATATCCCTGAAACATGGGCTCCAAATTACTTTTTATTCCTATGATAAAGGAAGATTATGTCCTGAGAAGACAAGCTTGTTTCTCCCCTCCGAAGTTCCCTCTTGCAGAAGCTGATTGAAACGCAGTAAATGTGTGAAACAGCACACAGGAAATGTAATCTAAAAACCAGCAAGAACTGGGCTCTGGATTTACAGAGAATGGAACCTGGTGTCTTCATATTGTCTGTATCCCAACTATCAGTCCATTTTATCTACTGGTTTGTTGGTTCTGACCTTGGGTTGGTACATATCAGCTTCTCTCCACAGAGGTGGAAGCCAAATATATATATTCTGATCAAGTTTATTTAATTAAATAGTGAATATCTATTTTAATCATGTGTTTTAAAGCTGAGACAGAAAAGATAACCTACTTCAGCAAAATCAAGAGAATCAACATGCTTTCTGCAGCTGAGCTTTTTCAACTTAGGAACTCAAAGCAGGGAAATAAGAAGCATCACTTAGTGTGGTTTCACCGGTATGTGTCAGTGTGCAGCAGTGGTTTATTACCACACAAACAATACTGCATGGGAGCTCAGAGCCATGCAAAGAAAAGCATCTAACCAAAACCAAAGGAGATGACACCATGTAATGCACACACACTGTATAAGTAGCACATGGTTTGCAAGCCGGGCTGAATAGGTCTGCTGGTTCTGTACTGAACACACATGGTCAGGGTGCTGGTTTGCATCTCAGACGAAGAACACCTGCCCTGGAGCCAAGATCCTTAACGCTATGGTGGGTTGGTGTTAACACAAAGGGAAAGGTGTCATCTGCAAAGTCAGCAGCACCTGCTTCTGCCGCAGAAAATCGAGGTGGAAGTCTTTTTCTTCAAGAGCAGACTGACCTGACCTTGCTTATGGGTTGTATCCAAATCAAAGCACAGGCTCAGGTGGCCAGTTCAGAACAAAAACTGAAAGCTGAAGGAAGAGAAGCAGGGTTTATTTTTATTTACCCTAAACTCAGAAACCAAAATTGGTTTTTTTGTGTTATCATTATGTAACACCGGAGTGTTACTTAATTTTTCCCCCTAGCTGCTCACACCTTTGCAAAGCCAAATAATATATGTATATTTCATAGCATTTAAAAATACTTGTATAAAAGTTCGCTTCATAAATTAACATTCTGGAATGGTTTTTTAAATATCTTTTTAAACCCAGGAAAGAAATCAAGTCAGTTCCTTGCATCTCAGAGAACTGTGGCAAGCACTGAATGGAGAACATGTGAAGTGTGTCATGCCAACATTTGCTCTGAGCATACTGTACTTGAAGCCAGACTTGTGCAGGAACTAAAGATTAGAGCTCTGTTCTGCATACTTTTTACCTAGGGGTCCTGCAAAAAAAGAAGAAAAAAATAACAAAAAAAACCAACTAGACCAAAACAACAACAAAAACAAATACACACACAAAAAAAAAAACAACTGTCAAGAGCAAATCATCAAAAAGCAGATATAAATCAAACTGCTGAGCTCAAATCATGCCTAAATAGTTTGCCTATGATGATAACATCAGAAAGATAAAGAATGAATGCTTACCTTCATTCAATCCCAGTTAAAAGTGTGGCTGTGGTAGGACAGTAACTCCACACAGAACAAAAGGTCCTTATGATAAAGTTATGCTCCTAAATACAGACCATTGAGTCAATTAATGTTTACTTAAGTACTTGTCATCTAAAGCAGGAGCAGAGAAAACCATCAACATAACCAAAAGCTCGTGACGCCAATTTGCATCCAGTTCCAAGTGCATGTTTTATTTATTTTCCATCAGGATCAATCAGGAAAGAAAATAATCAATGAAGTCACAGTCATGAGTGGTATTTGACCATCTGGGGGCCCCAGTATCTCTCGGCCTGCATTGGAGACAAGGGAAAAAATCTTTTTTTCAAGAGCACGGTGGAGCTCCATATGGTTGAGATCAAAGGTGTTGCTGGGTGCATGGTTCTGCTTTATTGCCAGGCACTGCTGTTAATTAGAAAACAAGATCAGAGGCAGTATTAAAATCCAATTAAATTGATATGAACAGATTGCCAAGTGATGTTCACTAATGTATAATTGAGCACCATGCAAATTTCGGTGGCTGCCTTTTGTTTTTTCTCCCCTCACTCTGGAATGAATGATGAAGCTATGAAGTTTTTCCTCATTGTAAAAGATAAACAAGTTAATGCACTGATCTAGGGGGTATTGCTTCAGTGATTGATGAAAATGAGAGTGGAATATTAACGTGTGACTTTTGGGGGGCTTCTTTTATAATCTTATTTTGTTCCTCATTCTTTTATTATCGCTGTTGTTGTTATTCTTGTTATGGTGGTATCCAAGTACATGCGCAGATCCTTCATCATTCCAACATTTCAGATACAGAGAAAGTTCCTTTGTAGCTGGAGATTTGATTCAAACAATTACAAAACCATGAATATTTCAAGTGACAGGCCTGCTACTGCTGGAAATTAACTTTCCAAGAACTATATGGACTTTATACCGTATATCTTTGTTTAGAATCCACAGCTTCTATTAAATTTAATTACTTCCCTGTGCAGCTTTATATTGAGGGCGACTTCAAAACGAGGGCAGCAGCTATTAAATTTAATTACTTTCCCCTGCGGCTTGCATAGTAAAGGTGCATGGTTAAGGTGCAGCTACTAAATGAGAGAGGCTTCTAAACAATGATATACAATATTTATACCATATATATTTCTCCTCCCATGTCTGTCCATGTTTAATATATACATTTTGTGTGTGTGTGCATGCAGGTACAGAGCTAAGTGAAATTATTGAATACAAAATGCTAACTTTTAAACATCTTTCTCTCTCTGAATGGCTCATGTGACTCCACTCATAAGTCACATATGGTTCAATGTGACGAGTATTCATAAAGAAAAAAAATCCAGGAAATTAATTTTAAAAAATCATTAAAATACTGCAAAAATTCTGAAGTATTTTGGAAAAAAATGCATTTTTGTGTAGAACCTACCATAATGAATAACAGTAGGTCCACAAATAAACAATAACCATCATCTATAAAAACATTTCTCTCATTGTGTTTATCTAATCTCTCATTTGCTGTGAAGATGCATTGATGTAAAAATTGGCTTTAAAAATAGTATTAAAGTTAGTGCATAAAAGACCAATAAATCAAATAATGCATGACTGACATGGTGTTCATGATATATTTGTGGTGCTTTCAGAAATTGTTGAAATTAATATAAAGCATTGGAAAAAGTTAAGGTGAAAGCAAATGAAGAATCTATGATGTGTTGGATGCAGTTACAAAGTAATTTTACAGCATGTGATGCTGCACCAGCATTAGTGGAACAGGAAAAGGTATGAGAAAATTCATGAATGTTTAGTGTTCTGTGCAAATATTTTTTAAAATAGCTTTTTGGAAACAGGGAAGTTATATAGCTCACTACTTATTCCTAAGCAAATAAATAAGAAAATCCTTATGATACATACTTAACACCTTTGTATTTCTGCTTTATTGCTTCAGAAAGCTCCAGGAGAAACCATCTTGACATCTCATTGAAAAATATTACTTTAACATTTCCTTGCCTGACAGAGAGTTTTGGTTAAGATGCTAATCAACCACGCTAGAGGATCAATAACTCATTCCTTGCCAAATAAGTTCAGTAGGAGGACTTTATTGATCAATGGATTTTGTAAATAACCATCAAGAGAGATGAACCCTGGTCCTGAACCAGAACATATTATGTGCTTCCCTTTTATAGGCTAGAATGATGTAAAGAATGCAAGATGCTTGTTTGAGGGCACTTTTCCTCTCTTCTGTCCTTTGGGGAAAGACCTGTTTAATTACTTATTGTCTGTTTATACAGCTTTTGGGATCTTTGAATCCTCAATGTGATGTCAAAAATTACTGTAGCACAGAGAAAAGGGAGAAGAATGAAGAGGAGAAGTAATTAGAGGAGGAAACACAATGAAACATGTTACTCCAGAGAAGTGATCATCAATTTACCCACAGTTATATTAATGTTGTGTCTGAGACACGAAATTTCCTTCCAAGACCTAAAGAAGGAGATGACAGCTATTACAGTTGTGTGATGCTCTTGCAACAAGTCTATGCTACTGGTTGTAATTTAGCCATAGTGGTGCTGTGGTCACAGAGGTTAACCCAGTTAACTCATTTCAAATTAGCTGAGTCTTTCTTCACAGCAATGAAGACTAGCCTGGAGGAACATTTCTACATGTGAAAACATGTACAAATGTGGATCTTTTGAAGGAGACCTCTTAATTTTATAATGACGAGGGAATTTGAGCTGGGAACATCACATGCCTAGCTGAGGTAAAGTAAAAGTAAAATTTGCAGTGATAACATCCCCAAATCCTTGCAATAGCTAACATGTAGAAAACAGCTTTTGTTATGTCACCACAATGTGTTCCCAAGCTTCATTAAATAAATGCCTATTATGTTAACTTCAGTGTTCTCTGAATGCTCTTCTATTTTCAAACATTAAAAAGATTCATTTTTTGACTGTGTAAAGGTACCGTCATCGATCTCAGTTTTTTACTTCACAAAGTAGAGAAACTAGATCCAGAGTAACACTTTGTTGTGCTGTTAAGTCCCTCTGTCTCTAGGGCCAAACATAGAAAGTATGTTTAAAAGACTCCACAGTGGAAATTAAGTTCATTTCTTTATAAACAGTCAACACAGCAACTAATGCAGGTATAAGGGACGTGTTCCTTTTCACTTTCTTAGTGCAAGTGTTTCCCTTTGATCTTTATGCTTCATTATCACTTAAGCTTTACATATTGGATGACAAGGATAATTTAATACTACTGTCAGTGGCTTTAGTGTGAAGTTTGCCTTTAACAGAAAGCTAACTGCTGATCTTCAGACACAAAGCCCAGGAATTTATCAGCTCAGTTCAAAATTAGCTGAGATCTTATGGCCTGAGGCCACCCTGGTAACTAATGGCAATTTTACAATCATTAGTTTTTGCCTGATGGGCCAGTAGTAAGTGGGACCATGATCATGACCCAAATCTAAGAACAAGGCCTCCAGGCCCAGCTTTTTGTCAGATTATGGCTTTACTTACCTAAGCTGGTTTTATCTTATTACAGTGTGTAAGCTGTGGTAAGCTTGATGCAGACAGGATGGGAGAAAATAAATAGACCTAACCTTAACAGGGTATTAATCACAGGCAAAAGGTTGTATGAAAGGTTCTGGGGTATAAATCAGCAGCATCCCTCCTGGTCACTACTTGATGAACTACAGACTTGAATCCAATTTTGCTTTATCATATTCATTTGGAAACTGGCAAAAACAGTAAATAAGACAAAGGATTTCTATTTTGAAAATTAGTTTCCCAGCTGAACACTGTGGTTTATACACTTTCCTAATAGTGAGTTTTTAAGATGCTTACAGAGAAGACAAAATCTTCAATTAAAAAAAATCCAGTTCTTACTTTTGGGATTATTTATAATTTTTCAACTAATGGATACAAAATTTTTGGACTTCTGGGGTGGGGGTTGGGGGGAGGGAATGATACCTTGCTTTCATTTTCCAACTGCTTTTCAATTACAAGAAACCAAGATAGAATTTCTGACTTGAAGTACTGGGAAATTTTCATTGCTGAATAATTTCAGTGAAAACAAAACTAGTATTTTTTTGTATAAGAAGTTGAGGAATAGAAAAAAAAATCCCAACCATTTATAATTTTCATAAATTAACACAGCAGAGCATGAACCCTTGGATAACAGCTAATTCTCTGCATAGAAAGAAAATAAAACCTCTGGTTATAGAGATTTTCAGAGTCTCTTTTCAAAGAGCATTAAACTGTGTATTGCAACCTCCCTTTTAGCCATTTATGTTTCTGCTGAGCCCAGTAATCTCTGTTTGACTAACATTTGTTTTTGAAAATCCCCAGATTTGGGGAGAGGGACAGGTTGACTACTGGAAAGAGTGATAGTGGAGGAGAAACTGGCTCCCAGTTGATGTATATAAAAGGATACTGAAAAAGGGTGGTGGGACTGCTCAGGAAATACTGAAGGTACTGGTACAAAAAATGGGGGTGGTTATGTTGTATGCTTTTCTACAACAAAAATACAGACACGGGTTACTGGTATGTAGAGAGAAATGATAAAAAGCATGGGCTTGTGGGAATGGGACCCAGACCTTGTTGTTGAACTCATACACACTTTTTCTCTTATTGGATTTCTTCAGCTGCAAATAAAATTCAACTCTGTCTACCTAATATCTCAGCACTAAAAGAATTAAAATTTATAAAGTGTCTAGTACCCAGCTCCAGCCAACATAAGTACAAATTACTACTGATATCAAAAGTCAGAAATGTACCATCTACTAAATGAAAGTAGCTTCTAAACTACTGTTTGTCTCATTGCATTTCCCAATCTCACCAAGCTGTTTTCCTTACCCTCTGCTTTGTGCTTGCCTTGTCTCCTCTGTATTTTCCTTAAACATCCTCTACAACTACATTAACACAGCAGATGAACTTAGTTTAAGCAACTAGCATGGTCATTCCTACTATTTCTATGTTTTCTGTATTATTTTTGCAATGCAGATTTTGAGGAGAGCAGGATAATAATTTTTTTATTCCTACAGTACAGTAATAATCAAATCTATAGCTGTCTTCCAGATGCAACAAGAACAAACTTGGTAAGGAGAAGAAGACAAAACTGCTTCATTAGTACATCCAGACAAATAGAAAAAATCATTCCAATCATCATTAGGAAACAGAGATGTTATTGTGTCCCCTTTGTGTGAGATTGTACTATTTTTATTTAAGTATGTTTGTAATGACAGATAGTTAAAAAGATTTCTGACTTGGCAAACCCCGGTGGTATTGTTCATCTGAACTTTGTCCACATTTGGGTGCTACATATTGTTCAAAACTGTGAAACAAGAGCCATCTTCAACAGCACAGCCCCACCATAAATGCCTCCACAAAGCCAATTATCAGGCAGAAATGGGCAAAGGAAATTGAAGCAGCAAGTCTAACCCAAAGCACTTCTCTTGCCACAATGACACCAAATGGTAGCACAGTCCCAGGAAAACAAGCAGAGCTAGGGACATGGCTTCTCCAGGTGGTGGACTGGTGATCATAGAGCGCCAGGTAGCCCATATCCCATCAGCTGCAGGGAATCAACACGTGGGCTGCTGAAGTTAAGGCCCAGTATTTTAAACTTTTTTATTAGAAGTATGAAACAGGTCAACAAAGTCATCGAATGATTAGCTGTCCTTAATATTACCACCTCTTAGATGTTCTGGTGCTGTAACATCCATTCCTAGATTTTGGTTTATTCTCCTTGAGCTGTTTGGGTCTAAAAACCAGTGAACATTTATTTGTCACTCACAGAGGAGCTAGGACTGTGAACTCACACAGGAGTGGGTTTATTGAGAAAGAAGTTGCCATTCAAAAGTTGAACCCTGGTTCAACTATTTTGGAGAAACATGAGCAGATAACACAGTGTTTTTCTTCATAGTGAATATGTTTGATGGCTACTGCAGTGAAACCAAAGCTTCATCCAAATGATCATACACTTTCTGATATCTGTGGGATGAAGTGAGGAAAGACCATAGATGTTAGGTGATAGAGGTGGAAAGTGTTCTGGCAAATTTTTTCAAACTAATCCTGAGGTATGAATGAGAACTACTCGCCTGGACTAGAACATTTCTGAGCAATAAATGAGCATGGTGATTAATGCTGAAATCAAAGTGAGGCACTTCCTACTTACACAACATACCCACACATCGACTTGAGTTCAGAAACACCAGCCTGATCTTAGTGGCCTGATCACAGATTCACTCACCTACTCCCAGCCTTGGAAGGCAGGGTGAATTGGGTAGCTGCTGACTAAATCAACCGTGTGGGAGTGTGTCTTTCAGACACAGATGGTATTAGTCCTCTTAAACGAATGAGAGCTTCACAATCACAAGGGTGACAGGAACTGGGGGAGGGGTGGCTGACTCCAAATGGGAAGGCATCATTCAGCAGTGGATTCCACAGGAAAGAAATCCAGTTACCAAAGAAAGACTTTCTTTGTTATTGTGATTTTTTTAATTTGGGATTAAAAAAAATATACTGAATCAACACTTCTTTTTACAAATGACACAGCTTTTTGAAAGAGAAAGGCATAGTCTGCATGGCATTGTTAATCCCTCTAGTTCTACTAAGAGGTAAAAGTCATGAAGAAGAGAATAGAACATAATTTTCACTTAGCATCATCTACCAATTTGACTTCTACATAGAAACTGGCAGTTGTACCAACCACCCTTTTTGATCTCTCAGTTGTCCCCTTTCCTGGACACTTTCTGTCATTTTATCTGAGAGGATGGATTTTGATCCTGTGAAATCCACCTTCCTGGAGATGAATCTGAATGGTTCATAAGTTTCTCTGAAGACTCCAGACTCATTCCCTCATGAAAGCAGACGTGGAGGTATGAGTCAACAGCCATTGACGGCAGTGGAGAGATTCTCATCAGTTTCATTGGAGGCTTGCCCAGATTCTAATTAACCAATTAAATGGCCTTCCTAACAAGTATACAAAAAAAAAAAAAAAACCACCAAAAAAAACCCCCACCCTAACTTAGCTGCTTCAGAAATACATGGAAAATGAAAATGAGCAAGTTACCCCAGGAAGAGTGGTGCTAGTCAGAGATAGGGAAATCTTTGGAGAAGCTTGAAAGTTTTTTTTCCAACACTATTTCAAGCAACCACCCTAGAAATTCTGGAGGTTTTTTTTACATTTTACATAATTTTGAATTCTGCTCTTGTATTGTTTATCCCTCCAGTTATCTGTTCTCGAATATGGATGAATTTGCTGATTGAAAATTAAATACAAATATACATGTGTTTTATATGTTTAGTAACAAACACACATACATATATGTACAGTGTATTTGCCTGGGAACAGAATGCCTAGTTTTTGTTAATATCAGGTGATTTTAATTTACAAGAACTACGCTGCTTCTCAGCATTTTAAAGAGCATACACGGAGGCACCTGCATGCTTCTAACATTTGATGTATCATTAAATATGCCTTCTCACATTTGGCACATAAACCCCGATAAAGTTTCACCTTTTAACGAAATAAATGACTCAATTAACAAGATGAAAAACAGCAGTGTGGTGGCAGGCCCTCTTGGTGGCAAAAAAAAAAAAAAAAAAAAAAAAAAAAAAAGGATAAAAAAGAATTTTCCAACGGGGGGTTTAATACAAAGAGAGCCACCACACACAGCGGGCACCTTGTTTGACGGACAGCCACCCAGCAAAGCTGACAGATTTGTCAGCTTGCTGACCGCTGGCTTGAGTCTCTCGCACCACCCTAGGAATAAATTGTTGCTCAGGAATGGCTGGGCGTTCACTCACTTGTTTCTGTTAATCTAATTGATTTCTTTTTTTTTTTTTTTAATTTTATTTGCTTTCATTTTTATCCGCTCCTGTGCAGAAATGTGAGTTCCTGGAGCAGCAAATGTTGTCAACCTTAGATGACTCATGGTGCTGCTGTCTTTTGAAGGAAGGCACAAATGCAGATACACCTCTTAGCTCACAGGGCTTCAATGCACAATTTGACAACGAAAAATTGCCTTTTTAGTGGGACTGGAACTTTGGAGATTTCTATTCTGGGCTCTGTTTCTTCACTTCATGCGTGACATATGACCAGAAAACAAGCAGAAAGGAAAGTTGGAACATTTTTCTTGGACATTAGCCTTCATGAGAACATTCGCTGTTCATTGGGTCATTAAGAGATCAATATGGGTGTATACAGAGAAAACTGGGACTTGGACTCAAAGACAGTTCAATAATGTCAGGTAGGAAGAGACTGCCAATCAACAGAAAATCTGGCTAAGCAAGGATAGCCTTATTTAAGAGACTATCAAGAATTACACAAAATCAATCTGTTAGATATTATACTTAGTAGATGTAAAACCACAACCTTAATTATATAATCAGGCATGTCCCTACAGGAATGATATCTTTATAATTGTATATTGTGTCTCTCTACGTGTTGCATATCATTAAGCACCCAGAATATATGTAATCAGCCTGGATCTAGGAACTGCCATTTAGCAAGCTCTCTTAAAATATGACGTATGAAACTAAGTATGTTCTGGCTTGATGCAATGCTGATCTCCAAATACTACCAAAAAAGGCCAGGTTGCTTCAAATAAACCTTTTGAGACATTATATAGTATATTTAAGGTTGAATCTTCTTTGAGACACTAAATTCTGGCAGAAGGAAGATGCAGTTAAAAAAACCTGGTGATATTTTTTACTTGTGTAAGACAGTTTTTCTTGTATCTGTGCATCAAAGAAACATTAATACTTCAGTGCTCAAAAGTCTCATCTAATTTCAAATGGCAATGCTCCTACTTAAATGAAAAAAAAACCCAACCCTAAGATTAGCTCTTCAGTGTCTGTGCACGAAGAATATCTATTTTCAAGCTGAGCATTTCATATTACCCTGGTACCAAAATGTATTTGTAATATTCCCCAGGAATGGACAAGTCTAGCACTCATTTAACTCAAGGCAAATAGTGTCATGCTATTCTCACAGTTATAGGGCTCCATACTGGTTTTCATCTTGCCTCTCTGTTGTGATTTTAAAGAGAATATCTTTTTACCTTTCCTCAGTACTGCAGTGAAGTTCTGCTTTCTCTAATGGAACCATCTTCATGAAATCAATAGAATTGTTTGTTGAACCAGATGATATTAAAACAGAGTATACACATATGAGCCTGACCTTCAGCTAAAAACTTTCATGATAGTTAGAGAGGTGATTATTTCTAATATAGATTAGGATTTGCACTGCAAGCTGTCAAAAATGTCAGGATAAATAAAGGTATACATTCTTTTCCTGTCTATTCAATAAACTCTGAAAAAAAAAAAAAGAAAGAAAAGTCTCTTTTATATCTTGAAGTAAATGGGTTTATATTTGCTTTAACATTCTTATTTAACCGACACTTTCTTTGGAATAGGTCCATCAACAAAACATGTGAATAGAAAGCCTGGGAATATTTCCTTACTTACCTACCATACAGTACACCTTCAAAAAGTATAGAGAGGAATGTGAAAGGAATGAAATATGACAGGTCTTTCTCAGGACCATTTGACAGTAGTACTGAAAATTAACCGGAGATTTAAATATGGATGGAAACCGGGTAGGTTGAGTGCTAGAAATCGCTAGTTTCCAGAACCTATCTCGAAAATCATATAGTTCTAGACCTTTCAAATATCTCTTGTCATGATCCAGATGGGATGATATTGAGAGGAATCAGCATTTTGTTTTACTACAGAGCTTTTTTTTTTTTTTAGTTTTGTTAATTTATTTTGTTTTAATGATATTTTAAATTTATTTTTTGATAGCCATCTTCAGAGAGAATGAGGGATAAAAATGGACATTTTCTTAGAGAGACTGCAGTTATCTTCCAGGACAAAAAGTACTAAAAAATCAGAATTTCAAACTGATTTTCATGTGACATTTTAATGTGATTTTTGAATAGACAGATATGTTAGCTTTCTCTGATTATCTGTGCAAGTTCTTTTTTCTCTGTTTAATAGCTTTAAATAAAGTCTTGGGGTAAAGGGATAAGCACATCAATAGCCTTGTCCAGGAACTGACTCAGTACCCCTTGAGCTTGAGGATAGTTGCCCTTTAACCACAAAAGCAGAAATTGTTATTACTCAGGATGTTCAGGAACACCAAAAGTTCATGACATACAGAAATCTTTTTCAAGAATAAAACATTTTACTAAGCAAAGGTTTACCTTCTCAACTCTATTTGCTCTATAATAGATGTGGTACTAGGTGAAAGCATGACATTGCTTGAGGTTTTTATCACAGTGTTCACAAGTAAATGAAGTAACAGGCAAGTGTGTATTAGAACAACTAAGTGTTTTGCAAACACTGTAGATAATTCAGCATTTTGTTTCCTGAGAAACACTATACATTAAAGCATAGAAGCCCAGCAAAGATGACACATTTCTAAAATGCCAGAGTTAGGAGTTAAAATAAATGTAGTTTTTTGTACATTTTCATATGCACATTCAAGTAAATTAAGAAAAAATAAGTATGTTATTCTGAGTATGTTATACTGAGTTAATATTCAGTGCACATGTCCAGAAAAGTTTTACTCTTTATTGCAAAAAATATGTATGTAATAACATAAACAATAGAAGGCAATAGAAAAAATCTTACTGACTT
Source organism: Ceyx melanurus (assembly GCA_024611195.1). Taxonomy (NCBI): domain Eukaryota; kingdom Metazoa; phylum Chordata; class Aves; order Coraciiformes; family Alcedinidae; genus Ceyx; species Ceyx melanurus. The sequence continues at coordinate 48,591 of JANHGL010016913.1, forward strand.
TATTAATGGGCAGCATTCCTTGCACCCATGCCACTCAGAATACTCCTAAGTAAAAGTTCATTTATATTTAGATGACCTGTCCAAATATGAACAGAAATATTGGGCCCAATTCACAACTGAGAATTGCTATAATACATAGAATAGTTTTACATTAAGCTAATTATTCTCTTTGCAAAATATGAACCATTTCAAAACAAAAGGTGTTATGTTCAGTCTCTGTCCTCCTCTGTGTATTAAAAGAAATCAGATTGCTGTAAAAGCCTCACTAGGAAGTACAATTTCAATCCCATAATGTGAGTTGTGCCTGATTTCTTCAGGAGGGAATAAAAAGCCAACAGAAATACTTTTTGTATTTGTTCTTCCTCAGTTTGATGGAGTCCTAAAAAGTCCATATGGTGCCTTTCTATATCACAAAACATTTTATTTTCAGGAACATCATCCTGATGATCCACTTGGGATACTGAAAGAAGAAAAAGGGACACATGTAGGTCACCACAAATACAGAAGGCAGATCAGATTTTCAATGTCCAGTGAATAACACAGTGACCTTTATGCAGACAAGCACAAAAGTAAAAAGAAAACACAAAACTTTTCCAAAACTTTGTGATCTGCTTGCAGAAATTCAGTCTGGGCAAAAAGGATAAATTCAATGTGAAAACTGTTAAGTGTCATTGATTTGTTAATATCTGCTGGTATAAACTGAAGTGTTAAATATGTTCTTGTGACATAATTCAAAATTCTATGATCTTTGTTCTGCAGAAATTTGCTTATAAGAAATGCAGTGTTCATCCATCATTATAAAAATCAGAACCACGTTCAGGAATCACACATTGTTTTTCAAGTCTGTATGCAAGAAAAAAAGAAATATGAAAGAGAATTCGGCGCATGGATGAATAAACCCGTAATTTATTAGATCATTTTTCCTCTGATCAAGGGAATAGCACAAAGAAAAGAGGTCAGAAGGACTAGTACTGTTAATATGCAATTGATTAAATCCTCAAACACATATTGATCCACTTTTTATTACATTTTTAAACCCTTGACTGTGAATATTTCCCAATAAGACAATAACTATAGCAAATATAATTTGCTGTTCATAATCACAGTAGATGTCCTTCCCCCTCTAAAGACCATCACAGTGAAGATATTTACATCCAGTACACAATATGAATTTGCCATAGATTGCATTTCATACACAGCCATCTTTCTCACATTCGTTTCTTCAAGCATATCATCTCTATATTTGACATTATCTGCAGAAACATATTTTAGTCACACATGGAAACCCCAAACAAACTTTCCTGACAATATAAATCGTTACAACATAATAGCATAATAATGCATTAGACCTCTACCCCCTAAAAAACCTTCACTGCCTTATTCATTACTTATTTAAAAAGAAAAAGGCAAGTTAACTGTCAGGAGGTTTTTTTTTTTCTCAGAGCTGTAGAATTTCACAAGGAATTGAATCTACAGGGAAAATTGGGGAGAGCTGGTCGCCCAGACAGGCCTGCCCGGGGAAAGTCTTTCTAACGCTTGTGTTCGACACAGCTTGAGGCGAAGCAGGTTGTATAGGCCTTGACCCAGCAAGGTCATCATTTTGTGAGCAATTCTGAGGCCTGACATCTGCTGCCTGGCTTTGAGTAAAAAACAGACCCCCTTAGCCAAAACACAGGCCTGCGTAAAATAATCCCTCAGCAAGGATCCTAGACTTCAGTGAAAAGGCTAAATGGCCCTCTTTTTGTCTGAGTGTCCAGGCTTTTTAGTCCTTCCTCATCACGTAGCAGAGAGTGCAGAACAAAACCATTCCCAGAATGCAGATAAAGGCCATATTCTCACAACTCCATGCCATAACTTCTTCACCTCGTGTGAGACTTGCGTTTACGCCCCGGGTGCATGGCTTTGCAAACAAAAAGGGACAGACAGGCAGTAGCTCAGAGAGGGACATGTTCTTCTTTGAAAAAAAAATGTATTCAGAATGGCGCCTTTTCTTTCACAGGTTTTGAAAAAAAGAACTGTACAAAATTAAGCACGTGATGTGTATATCCTATTTAAAAATTATTAGGATAATGTATGAGAAGTGAGACACCCGATTCTCAGAGTTTCTCCGCCTGGGACAGGAATTCAGAGAACCCGATGGCCCAAATACAGATGCCTTTACACTCCAGCTGTATAACAGAATCCATGCCATTGCAGACACCTGCATACCAGCAACGCTCCAGGCTTATCCCACTTGTTCCCTGTACCGAATTATAGTTGTTTTACAAATTCTATTAAGGGCCTTAATCTTTTAATAGAATATTGCCAAGCCCTTGACTGACCAAGGTGTGAGGAATTAATGACATTTGGACCCTTCTGAACTAGTTGCAGATACAGGAACTGAACACTCAGTATCCCAGGCTATTTCCTATCTCATGTCTATATGAAAGTGCAGATATCAGATGGAATATGAGTAGCTTGGGGCTGGGAAAATTTAACTCAGAGAAAGGAGAGAGTTAAATCCCCAAGTTAAGGGGAGAATTAATTCAAGAAAACTGTCAGAGAAAGCTGACCATCATTACCTAAATATACCCAAAAAGTCCAACGTAAAGGAAACAGTGCACTTATGAACTCCACTTATTTCCACTGTTATGCTATCATGATTTCCATGACTACATTCCTGAAGCTTTTCAACTGAATGCAGTCCTCACCAGTCCAATAACATAAGTACTAGAGTCTGAAACATGCTTTCAGCTAAGAAAATGCAAATAATAAAATTTCACACATGAAAAATACACTCCAGGGAAGATCTTTCCTTAGCTTCTGCTAATTCTGGGCTCTCAGTGGAGCTTTGCTCAAGGAAAGACTGAGGGGCAAATAGAAGAGGTGTGTAGAGGGCATCATTATGCCATTGAATGTCACGAAAGGGCCTGTCACAGAAGCAGTGGTGTATTGGTCTAGAGAGGAATGATCATGTTAAGAGTAAAAAGATATAGAACAAGAAAAGGATGATGGAAACCTTTATAAAATCATGTTTTCTTTAGTCAGCCTATTATTCAGAGCAAAGGATAGAGGTGCTTGCATAGTAACAATGTTATAAATTCCTTAATGTTACTCAGACACTTTCAAACTAGGCAAATAAGCTCATTGAAACAGCTAGTGACAAAGATTTTCTGAGAACTGCCCTGGAGCTTCTAGGCAATAGGGACAAGCAAGATTTCAATTCACAAGATTTGGAAGTTTGGTCTCACTTGATAAAAGATAAAAAAGGGTTCCTAAACAGTGTATTAGGTTTTGATGGTTGGTCAGGAATTTAAGGGACTGATGAGATTGGCCTCAATCCCACTATCTGAGATAGACAGACAGAGGGATAAAAGAAATGGAGCTGCCATCTCCTATTTGTTTTCCCTGCCAGGCCAGGAAAGTATGATAGCAGAACAAACCAAAAATTGTTCTTCTCAAATGACAAGTTCCCTAAAATCAGGATATGCAACAGTGTGCCTAAGGGGAAAGAGATAGAAGAGGGATGCCTAGTCTGGCAGAGAATGCTTTCTGAGAATAATGTCTTCCATCCGTTAACACCATCAACTGTCTATTTGTCTCCCTGTCAGTTTTCCTAATCTCCCTGGTAGAACAGATAGGCCTGCATCAACATCACCCTAGGAAGTCTGTGCTGGGTAACTTCTTGTTATTCAAACACCTTTTAATTTTTGTGGATTTCTGTGGCAGGATGGGTCTTTTCATTAGCGTGTTCAGGAGAAAGTAGGTTCACTATGCAATTGTTGAACCCTTTTTTTCTATGTTTCAGTTGTCAAAACAGCTGCAGGTATTTTCATATTTTTGGGGTTGAGTCACCAGCCCTGGATGTATTTAAGGGCCATTTGGATGTGGTTTTGAGGGACATAGTTTAGGGGTGAACTTTGTAGAGTAGGGGTAACTGTTGGACTTGATAATACCAAGGGTCTTTTCCAACCAGAATGATTCTATGATATTTTGGACCCTGAAGAAGTGTGCTGCATGGTGGAGGAGCATGAGAGGTAACTTTGATAGACTCCGTGGACAGGCAAAGAAGCTGAACCTGACTGTGCTAGCACAGAGAGCTATCATCCAGTTGCCTCAACTTCGGGCTAGAAAAAGGTATTTCAATAAACAGATTGGACATTTGGGGTTAGCAGCAAAACCATGTGGGAAAGCATCATGTCAGACAGCAATGTGCTATAGTATAACTTCTTTGGAAATTAAATTAATTCCTGTTTCTGCAAGAATGATAATTCCCCAGAAATGTTGACAATGACATCCTTCTGAAGAATGGGATATAAAAGATGCAGGGAGATCTTTTCATAGTGATTCAAGCTATTTTACACTGGTATGAATTGCCCATATAAAGAAAATCTTGATGTCATAAAATGTGTGTGTAAAAAGGGGAGATGGGGGGAAGCAGTCATATTGCAAAATGCATCTCAATTTTAAACCAAAACAAATGTGTTTGAACAGTTTTTCCTAGTCTGTCAAGGAGTTTCAGACCCTAAAGGTATTTGAGCCTGTTCTCTTTCTCCTTAGGTACAATCACTAATCTCTCTCCCTACTTTTTTTCAGAGTTGCAACCTACTTACCTACCACACAAAATGCAGGAACTCATATTATTATGGTTCAGCTTTAGAGATTTACATTAGAATCAGTGAACCTTATTTTAGCACAATATATATGGTGTGCAATACAGTGAGAGAAGACTGGGTTTATTCCCCAGATAAGTCATTTATTTCTTTCCTCAAAGAAAAATCCAATATCCTGAGATCAGATGCATATTGAAGCTTAGGTGGAGGAAAAAAAAAAAAAAAAAAAGAAATAAAAATGAAATAAAATAAAACAAACAAAAATAAACAAAGCCATAAAAAAACCCAAACAAGCAAAAAACCAAAACAAACAACAAACAGCTTTAGGTTGGATTAATGTGTTCAAATTGGACACTCACTATCTGTATTCTCTGCAGAGCTTACTATGTACATATTGCTTACTGTATACCATGTATGAGACTGGCTTAAACATTTTTCTTGCAGAGGTACATGGCCTGAACTTATCTATCTAGCAAATAATTTATGAATCATTGTATTATTTTTTTCAGGTAAAATTTTACTGTCATATTGTTTAATGCATTTGTCAACTTTGAATTCAGAGATTCAGGCCATGAAGCAGGTGTAAATATTAGCAGAAAGTCTGCATATGTTCAAACAACAGTTTAGCAAACTGGTATATATCATTCTTTTTTTCTTTTTACTCAATAAAATCTAAATATTATTATAAAAATGTATTGCAAGGATATCAGGGAGGAAATTTTAAATATACAAAATGGCATTTCTAACTGTTTTTTCTGTTCTGTTTGTTTCTGCAACATACCCACTGCTTAATTTTTTTGTGGGAGGAGGTCAATCACAAGCCTCAGAACGGAGGGCGTGGGAATGAGGTCACCTACTCAGAGGTAGGTAAAGTCTATGATGAACAAGGGCAGACAAAAATGTAACTTAAAATTCTGACTTTAACCTTAAAAAAAAAAGTTTTTCTTATAGAACAGCTGGCTCAGAGTGGCCCTAGGGGGTGTTCAGACACAGGTGTCACAGCAGAGATGTTGTGCTTAGGTGTAAACACTCTCCCCTGCTTCCATCAGAGACTGGGCAAATGGTTCCTGTGGGAAGCAGCAGTTTGAAGACAACACACCTTCAGCAGAACTTAATCTGAAATGACTTCTCGTTTTCATTGTTCTTTTGGTGTTGAGAGATGCTTCTTAATCAAGGGGACATATGTTTTAAGAGAGGCATGCTGGAACATAAGCTGCAGGTGGTTTATTGAGGGTACCATCTTGGTCAGGTTGGTCTTAGTTGCACTTCCATATCTTTGCTCAGTGGTTTTATTTATAAATATAATTTTTCTGGATGGAAGAGAGAAGACAATACCAGCGCATATGGTGAATCAAACCCCCTGATGCTTGGAGGCTCCTGAAATGCTTAGGTACAACAGGGCATGCTTAGGGCTCTGAAAATCTTGCCTTTTGTCATTTTAAGCCAGGCCCTTAACATTATTTTAATGGAGTTGTTTTGAATTTAATTATGCATCTGTTGTATAATACATTTACAATAAATACCTCTAGTTACTGCTCCTTAAAATTCCTTTCTTTCCAATATTGACTGATCTAATTTACTTTTATGCAAACAGCCTAGTCAGATTTAATAAAATATCTTAGTAGCATGTTTAATGACATCATTCCCCCCAGGGACAGTTGGGAAAATGACCTTCCATTTTACGAAAGAAGAGGATTAATTTTTATTGTCTGCTCCAGTTAATGCATGTTTAGACATAAAGGCCCGATCAATATGACAAAGAGTATAGTGATTTTACTCACAGTAGTTTCTAAATGGACATTTCTTACTAATCCATTTTTATAAATCACTTTAAAGGGCTTATTGATCTTTAATTGGGAGTTACACCTAATCACTTGAGTGCAACGTATGGCGAGTTCAAAACATTTTAACCCTTTCCACACAAAAAAGTTCAATGAAAATTTAGAAACTCATAAGTGGATCTTGGAATTTTGTGGTGTTCATCTAGTCCTAGGATTCAGAATGGATTAGAATTTTTCCAGTTAACATACCTCACTGGTCTTGTTGTGTGATGTACACATCCATATGTGTTTATGGATGTATGGAGGTAGGACATGTATATATTTACACTAATGTATAATGTTATAAACATACATTAGTATGTGCACAAGGAAAATAAAAAATAGCTCAATGCATTCCTAAGTAATTTACATTGTTTTTACTTCTTTTCAAATTATATTTTAAAAATTGAATCCTGAGATTTTACTCCCTTCTCACTGAAACATTACTTTGACCTGAACAGTACCTGATTTATACAAATGTACTAGTATAATGATATGATAATATTTATACTCATAGACCAGAAAATGTCTTCATGTATTTTTGCCATCTGGCATTTTGTGAATGATTTTTGAAAGAACCCTTGGAGTTGTGGAGTAGACAGCATTGGATTGGAACCTATTTTGTGACTTATTTAGCTACACAAATGGAAAACATTATCATAAAATGTTAAACTTCCGTGGTTGCTGCATTCATATAGATTTCTTGATAATGGCTAAATTAATTTTAAAATTATTTAAGGAAACATCCTCCTTGACCGAGACTTCCCAAGCTAAGAAAAGCCACAAATGCAGTACTTTGTAATCACAGTGTTTACATTATTATCACATCGGCAATAAGATCCTTTCTCTAGGACATCCAAACACAATCTTGAGAGAAAGCTAGTAAAAAAATAATTAATAATTGGAAATAAGTAATAAAGTCCACTGGATACATTTAATCTTCTTAATTGCTACAATTTCTGACCTTCCACCATGGGCTTCTATAGGTTTTTCTGTTCATCAAGTATCACTACATCAGAACAAAGACTAACACAGCACACTAGCCTAGGGCTTTTGTTTGTAACAAGAGCAACCTGGAACTACATTGTTTTCTTAACAAGTTCAAAGACCTTTCAACTGAAAGGATGATGGATACATCTGGGCAAAACCCAGTAATGGTAAAGATGGGTTTTAATATTTCAAAACTGCCTTGAAACAAATTCTTTATTGTCTACTATACTCTGTTACCATCTCGGGTAAATATAGCCATTTTCCAATTTAAAAATATATAGTGCCATGAAGTTCTAGAAGCAAGTAAACTAATCTCAGCCCTTTCTTTACTTCCTTGGCCGATTACTGGTCAGGGTTTGGGGCCGAGAAGGGTCGAGATCTGGGGCAGAGGGGGGAAGTTTGGGGCAGAGGGTGGAGATTTGGGGCAGAGGGTTGTGGTTT
>JANHGL010016913.1:56533-76079 GCA_024611195.1 Ceyx melanurus
AATTTTAAAATTTATTTTTATTTTACTTGCTTTAAAAGAAGTCAGAGTGGAAAGAAAAAAACAGAGGAAGGTAATTCAGGTACAACTCTGGAAAGCTACTGGAAATCTTCTCCCCAGCAGCATCACACGTGCCCCTTTTATCCCAGAAAAATAAACTGATGCTAGATTGCACTTACAAGCTGAAGCTGGAAGAATGAAAGACATATGATCAATATGAAACCTCGAGTAGACTATGTGATAGCTTTTATCTATGACTCTGATCCCTCATTTAGTCATGAATATCTATTTTTCAAAATACTTGCAAGCTAATTTCAGAGGCAAATACTGTTGAGTATTTTTGGTGAGTTAAATAGAAGAACTTGGAATTTATCTGATCCTGAACTAAAGAAGGGAATGGTTCATATCTAAGTGTAACAGTAAATTCCACTTTTGCTGAAGACAAGTCCAAACCTGTACATTGAAGACTGGCATGGAGCAAGTATAATTTAAGCTGGATGTGAGCTGCAAATATTCCTAGAGCTGGTTACATATACAGGAGTGGGCATTTCCCATCTATAAACTGGTCAAAATCTGACCTGCTTTAGAAATTTCTTCAGAATAACCCTGGTCTATTAATAACCCTCCCATTTGAGCAGCCAGTAATTTTGTTAACAAGAAGGGACTAATCTAACTGATAATCATTAGGATTTTATTAACATCACAGTGAATATTTCACATCTATGGAAACTGTGGCCAGAATTTAGCTGAAACATAGAAAGCAGGAGTTTCTATTGTGGAGACAGAGCCTGGGTTAGGTGAAGTGGGAGATGCAGAGCTCAGATACTTAAATTTAGTGATAGTCACATATTCTATGCAAGAGGAGAAAATGGAGTGTAAATGCTTCTTCAAAACTTTAACCAAATCTAAGTGCTTGGAAAGTGGGTTGAAATATGATAAACTGAAGCTTCTTATAATATCAGAATCAGCTATTTCTTATTCCTTTTGTAGTAATGACTATTAATATGACCAGTGGCCAGCAGGTGACTTTTGTTTCTCCTGGACTCTGTCTTGTAAACAACTGAAGAGGAACATAATGCTGTAAGGTGTTTCAATTAGTGTAATAACAGCACGGGAGTAATAATTGTTTTGTAAGACAAATGCTAACTAATGAAATCTGAAGTGTAAATATATGTGGCAGCACCCTTGGACTCTGAAGAATGTGCCCCAGGCTGTCTTCCCCATCATCAGAGTATCTTTTCAGTTTATGTAACAGGATATAGTCTTAAACTCTTTTAAAATGTGGTAAAAGAAAGCAATATTGTCACAATGATGAATACATGTTGTGTTCTTCCTTATTCAGTTTGTTTCCTCTTACCTTTAGTTTCTGATTGCATCTTTCCCATGGGAAGCAAGTAGATTTGGATTCTTTTATTTTCCAGTGGTTGCATATAGAACTGCCTTACAGCTCACAGAAACAATCAATAGCTTTAAATATTGGACTAATATTTGTTTATACACCAAAGGAAAATATAACAGCTGTGTAAAAGGTGAAGAAAAAAGAAAATTAAAGATAAGAAAACATAAAAATGAAGAAAAGTGAAGCAAAGCAAAGAGAAGAAAAAAATAAAAGAGAAAAAGGAAAGGAAAGGAAAGGAAAGGAAAAAGGAAAAAGGAAAAAGGAAAAAGGAAAAAGGAAAAAGGAAAAAGGAAAAAGGAAAAATTTCACTATGTGCATACACCCAGAGTGGCTTTCATTCTGATGAGGCAAACCGAGGCATAAGAAGTATTTTGATCAGGAATTGTCATTCTGTGGGCTTCAGAAAACATAGTTATGTCATTAGGTAACAATCTGTAATTAACTCATTCAAGTATCTGTGAAGGACATAGCTGAGCCAAGGACAGGAACAGCTATTCCACCCACACGTTCAAATAAAAGCAAACAAAAGTTCTTGCTGTCTGTCACCATAGTCAGAACCTTCATGAAAGATGGTTGATGTGCAGTTATTATTCTGGATATGATCTCTTGCTAGAGACATTGTGGAAAAAAAAACTTTAATTGCCTGTATCTTAAAGAAATAGATAAGTTTAGTAAATGTACAGCAAAAAAAAATGCATAAGAATAAGCCAAAAATCAAAAAATACTTTAAAAATCTTTTTTTTTTTTCAAATGTTCTTAACTGTGAGAGAGAAGTGAGATACTTTGGCAGTGATACTTAAACTCCTGACATAGCAGTCAAAAAAGAACAGCAGTGTTGGGTGGCAATCATCCTATTATTAACCACTTCAGCAGTAGCACAGATCCCTGCATTGCTTTATACTCTTTGTTAAAATATATGTCATAAAACATGGTCAGGAGATGGGAAGAAATGACAACAGGATAGCTTTGAAAAATATGCACATTATACAGGTGTATTAAATGGATATAGTGAAACATTAATCACCCTTTCCTTCTCCTGTTCCATTTTAATAATCACAAATTTATGAAGCTGTTTGTAGTGTTCCCCAATTTGGACAAAAATATTTTATTTTCTTGAAATTCTTTTTTTTTCTGACACATTCCCAAAGTTACTTTTAATTAAAAGATAGTTATTGGTAAAAGATTAATAACTTCATTATTTTATTATATATGTAGATGTAGATCATAATTGGCCATTAAATTCAAATAAATCGTTCCAGATTTACCCTGATATGACTGAAAGAAAAATTTGGCTCATGGTTCCCAGTTATTACTCCCACAGCCTCACTCACTTACAGTAGGGGTGTAAATGAGAACATAATTTAGCCCAAGTTATGCAATTATGGATACTAATTCCCCAAGGAAAAATTTTGATTTGAGGGCAGTTTCTTTTAAGTGACTCTTACTAGTCCAGCATGTGATATATGTAACGTGAGAGAGATGGAGGGAGAAGGGAAAGAAGGAAAGGAAAAAGGAAAGGAAAGGAAAAAGGAAAGGAAAAAGGAAAGGAAAAAGGAAACGAGGGAAGGGGAAGAGAGATGGACTCTTGTGCCAAAGATATCTAATATTATTAGTTAAAATTATTTGACTGTAAACTTTAATTCATCTACTAAATGTCAAGTGCTACTGGATACACCAGCACTTTCCTTAGCCCTCCTTATTAATACATGCTTAGCTGCAGTGGAAATTAGAAGGTCTGTAATAATACCCTTCTAAAAACACTCGAGATGAACATTTTGGTTTGAAATCCACTGAGAACTCTATTACTGTACTAACTAGTTATGTAAAAGGCAAATGTTAGGATAGAAGCCTTTCATTTAGACCAGCTTATTTATGACATTATAAGTATTCTACATTTTCAGAAGTGTTAGACTCACTGAATTTGACCATTATGCAATCCACTGCTAAAAAGCACATTACCATGGTTGGTTTTTTTTATTTTGAAACCATTTCATTTCCTTAATACCCAGAAACTTTGTGCAGCACTTGACATAAGCTTTGCCAAATCACTGCTTTGTCAAACAAGAACCAAATATGGGTAGAACTTCCTCTGAGATAGATACACAGAACCTGGAATAGCTGTTTTTTTCTGAAAATACAATTGAAAGACACTGAAATTATTCTATATACATCCCATTTTGCTGTTCAAAAAATGGCATTTTAGGCTTTACAGGCACAATGGAGAAAGATTTAAAATTCCAATTTAAATTAATTCAATTTTAATTAAGTTAAAAGTCTTTCTTGCAAAGCTATACAGCTCTAAAGTAGACTTTGCTCACCTAATTTTAATGAAATTTGTGCAAAGGAAGTTTTTTCAGGATTTGGCCTTGATATCTTTTTAGCTTCATTTTTTCCCCTCCTTTTATTTTCAAGTAGCCTTTAGAGATGTGGACATACAATCCTCAAGATATGTTGCAGATTTAAAATACTCCTGATACAAAAAGGTGGGTTTAGTTGCACGTTGGTGTTTCTGTTACACAAAACTCCTTTCAACATTAAGAGCTAAGTGATTTTCCTCAAGTAATATTTACTAATATTGAATAACTATTCCTTCTCAGAATGTCTCATTTCTTTACAAACCTCACCATCTCTGAGCAATGTTATAATTTCAGAGGGCCTTGAAGTGCTGTTACCTCTTGGAGTAACTTTACAACTGTTACATAGAGAATTGTAATATAAATTGTCCAAGGTTACAAAAGTCCAGCTCACCCATTATATTAATTTTTTTTTTTAAGTCACAGAGAAGAGGAATGCCAGTAGAAACTGGTCAATTTTGCCTACTTATTATTGAAGTAGCTTAGCTAAGGTGTCCTTGAGCTACCTAGTGAAGTCACAAGTTGGCATGACAACAAGCTCAGAGAGTCTTGAAATATGAGAAAATGCACACAGCACAAATCACCAGAATGTATTTTGTTTGGTTCAATTTAACAACAGAGCTGTGCAAATGTTTTTGGGTTTGTTTTGTTGCTTTTTTTTTTTTTTTTCCTGCACAATATTTATTTGGCAGTTGCTCGAGAAAACCATGAGGTAGATCATCTGGAAGAAATGAGCTTTACTATTATGGATTTTGGCCAATCATGCCACTATCTAGGGCCATGTTGTTCACCATGGCACTGCCACAGCCTCACTTGCTGGGCTGAAACCAGGTGGCATCACTATGTCCATGGGCTTTAACTGAAGATGAAGCCCTATCTGGGGTGCAAACATTTATTTCCATACACCCCCAGCTAAAATTTTAATTTCCCACCACGCTACCTTTCTTTATCTCTGCCTAAAAAAAAGCTTCTGTTGGTGAGGCCAGGGAAATTTCACTTTTTTTATCAGTTCTGATGATTGTAAATAGAGATGCAACTCATCACAGTTTATGCAACAGGCTGATCTTGGTAAAACTTTGCCAGGTTCCTTTCTGCCCAAGAGTTTCTGTTGTGCTTGTGTAATTTCCCAGTTCAGCAGCTAGTAAAAGTATTCATTGGAAATTGAAGCTGTATTTTCTGCCATTGCTATTATTTATTCATGTTTATTATTTTTCTCTTTTCTTCGCTTTTAAAAACTGCTACAATAACAGCAGTTGCTCCAGAAAATTTCAGCAATTTCTAGTTTTACAAGTAAATTAATAATTAAATAAATTAAACCAAAAAACAATTTAATTCTAGACATTTTGGCTGGTTGATTCACTGCTTTGGCTGGACTTCCACGAAAAGGGGAGAAAAAAATTATTTGACTATTTCTGAATAATGGAAATATTCCTGCATTTTTCAGATTCATTATGAGCAGAAATATACCTCAAAACTGACTAAAGATGAAGACAAAATATTTTCCAATAAAACTGCAAAGTTTTCATACCAATTTTTACTCTTATATCACTATGGCAGATACAATAAATATAACTCAAAAGAAAAAAATGAAAATATTTCCATTTAAAACATCGAAACAAGGTGGCTTCTTTGTCTTCCAAATAAAAGCTTAGCATTTTTATTTCATAGTAACTGGGGGGTTTTTGTTGCTTTTATTTGTTTGTTTGTTTATTTGTTTTGTGGTGATAAAATGTCTTTTTCCAATCAGCTTTAAATGTCATCTCACCTGAGAGACTGAGGAACAGGGACCTACCCCTAAAGGACTTGATGTTGCTAAAGAGAAAATAAATAAATAGAAGCCTTCTAATCTTAATTCTTTTTATCTTGAATTATTTCTGGGTTATTTTCTTTTCTGTGCCTTCATAAAGGGTTAAGAGGTATTTCTCACAGTGATTGATACAAAGATAATCCAGCAATAATTTGACATGAAACCTCAGACCACACTTAAATTGTTTGATTCTGTAACCACAAACAAGAATTTTATTAACATCTTATCCCTTGCTGGCCCCAAGATAGCCTCTTATCAACACAATACAATGCAACACAACAATATCACAAAAGAGATTAGGACAGAAAGGGATATAAAAAAACGCTATATCATTTGAAACAGCAAGGGACTGAATGTTACCATTTCTTCATGGAGAATTCCTTTTTTTAAATACTTAAAATGTCACAAATCTCTTGCCAAAATTATGCTTTTTCTTCCCTTTTAAATCCTTTAACATCACTTGCAGTAGAATTCCTCACTAGCCTGGCTTGGAATAATATGTCATTCTAAATTAGAATTGGAAAAATAATTGGTGTAATGGCAAAACCTTGAAAACACTTATTTCTGAATATATAAAAAAGGAAAAAAGTACTGAAAATCAGGAAGCTGATTTACTGCTGGGCTGTGGTTGCAATAACTTTTCTGTGCCAACCATTTACGTGTGAAATTACTCAAACATTTTCAGTGATAGATTAAATTGTAAAGGTGTAATATGAACAATAACGTTCATCTGAAGAAGTTCCCACAAAGATGTAAAGGTGTCATCTGAAATACACGTATACATACATATAAATGTGTAAGTTAGGGTTAGAGCACAGTATTATAAAGCAGTAATGAATCCTATACTTAGCCTGACATATTCTATATTAAAAGCCTTCTGCCAGCTTTATTGGAGACAAAATACCACCACTGGCACTTTGAGTTTGTTTCTTTCTGTTATGGGCCACCCTGGCTTCTCTCTTCCACTCCACATGGGTCACCAACAAAATACATCTTTGTTTTTACTTTTCCTAAGGGAAAAAAAGTGCTTTTCAGGACAACTGGGCTGGGAAATAGCAGCATGCAACATCAATACATCTTCTATTTACAGGTGCAGGGGTTTTTTTTTGTCTTAGTGCTTACTGCTGAGTGATGCCTCTCACTTCACTGCTGACATGGGCCAGGAAGAGCACACACATCCAGCAGGACAAGTTTGAGTCTCAAGGCTTCTACAGATAACACATTTTCTCACCACATTACATTCATTCATTCTACAGGGTCCTATGGGAAAGAAGATTTTTTGTTTGGTTGGTTTGGGTTTTTTCATATTTTTCAGTTCATGCAGTCAGCATGGTTAAGTATTAGTCTTGTCAGCCAGTTTCACAGGAAAACTTAAATCTTTTAATGTCCTTTTTGTTAATGCATCATGGACATCACATGCTCCATCTACATACTTACCTACACAATTGTTTGTAAGAGAAAGGATGTAGAATCATAACTAGGTGTGCCCGTGCTTCAGTGATTTTAAGGTTAATCCCTCAGGTGGAGTGAGATATTCTAACTACAGTAGGGTGAATGGTTATGTCAGAAAAACTCCTGGGATTTAAGATACATCAAATGCAAGAACAGTTAAAGTTGAAACCAATTTTGTTCCTTGCTATCAAACATATGCCACGTACATTTTTGTCTCAGCAGTGCAGTTGTAGGTGCTGCAGAATTTGGCCTAAAAACCAGAAGTGAACCTGTGAATGGCAAGATAAATGACCACTTATCTCTGAGAAGCAGCTACTAAAACAGTCACTTGTAAGTTTTTCACACACATCAACAAAATCTTTTACCTCCCTCACTCAGTTCTTTGGAGTTATCACTAAAACAATTGTAGGTACATTAACAAGTTAACACCAGGAGAGAAATGCTGAGGTGAGTCTGAGACATCTCAAGTTTAATTTAAAAGAAATCTTGATCAGAATTTTTGAATCACAGTATTTCCTCAAAGTGCAATATAGTTTTAGTCTGGTGTCACTTTGCATTTTATATAAAATTTAATCAGAAATTAATGTTAAGACTGAGAACAGAGGGTAAAAGAAAAAGGGGTCAGGAAACTGAAATGGCAGAAGTTTGCAAGGCTCTGTTTAACAAGACAATAGGTTACATTATACAAAAATTAAACTGCTTAAGTCAAAGCTAGTTTTGCATTTTCAGGATCACAAAAAAAATCCCAGTGTGAAACCACAAACTTCTGCCTTTTCTTTTTTTCTTTTTTTTCCACTTTTTTTACCATTTTTTTTCTTTCTTGTAACTTAAAAAATATCCAAGTGATTTAAACCATATTCTATAAAAACAAGTTTCTCCTGTGCCGAGCCAAGTTTCAGCACACAAAAAATTTTTATAGGCTGAGATATTAACCTCTGAAAACAGGAGCATGTAATGGAAACACTGTTAATCCCTTGACTATTGGGGCATAGTGAGGCATTAACCTACTAGCTCTCAAAAGTGAAAGCATCCCATTTCTGACCTCAGTTATAGTGGTCCATGTTGAGAGGAACTCCTTTATTTTCACATATTTCATACACACTCAAAAAAAAAATGTTTTCTTTTCCAAAACCAATGTTCCTGGGAGTGTAACTCTACAAATATGAAAACAGATTTATGGTCTATAGTGTTTTCCTGAAGGTAATTAAAATGCTGTAGATAATTTTGATCATGTAGTGCAGTTTTATGGAACAATACACGTTTCAAGATTATGTACTAGTTGTGTCTGAATGTGGAAACTGTCTAATTATCTTTGAAATATTTAATATTATAGAGAAATCCCTACAACTAGAGGAAGAAAAATAGTGTCATCTATCTCTAATTTTTTTAACGGTGTTACTTTTCTGAATTAATTTTATCACTAGTGAAAATATGGAAAAGCAAGTATCCTCCAAACTATTCACAGATTCACAGATATTAGGGGTTGGAAGGGACCTAGAAGATCATCTATCTTGATAGGTTAAATGTTAAAGATCTAAAGATATCATACAATGCCATTAAAGAGTATTTTAGATTAAGTTCAAGAATATTTATGACAGGGTCACATCCATCCATGCATTGAATCCAATGTCATCTAATCCTTCAGCAAGCTTCCAAACCTGCACTTTTGTTTTCTTTTCCATGGAGAAAGGGCTGTCCAGGGAGGTTGTGGAGTCTCCTTCTCTGGAGACACCCAAAACCCTCCTGGATGCATTTCTGGGTGACTTGGTCTAGGTGACCCTGCTCTGTCAGGGGGGTTGGACTAGATGATCTTTCTAGGTCCCTTCCAACCCCTAAAATTCTATGATAACAGAATATAAACAGATAAATGCCAGAATTTTACCAGGAACATGATATGATGGCAGAGTGGGAAAGTTCTCAGTGTGTACACATTTTTAAACCTCAGGCTTAAGCCCTGTGGACAGCCTTGAAGTGGGGTCACATCATACAAAATCTCAGGGGAAAAACATGTTTCCCAGTATTTTTATGTAGCAGCTGGCACATTTGGGGCACTACTGTAAAATAAATAATAACCTCTCATAAACTGAGCTTGACACCCTGCTCCAAACTCAAACTATTAAGCAGCCTGCTTTGCTTTTGCCTCAGAGGCAGAAATAAAGAGTGGCATATCCCACATGGCTAGAATTCCTTGGCCTTTCTCTCAGTCACATTAACGTGATTAAAAACATGTAAACCTGATTTATTTTTACTTTTTTTTTCGCTGCTGTTGTTTTGGTGTTCACATTGTTATTTTGTTTGTTTCCTTATTTTACTTCATCCCATTGTTTTCACTTATTACTCATGCCACGAACAATAACCGATGAAGCAGCAAAAGCCCTGTGCAATTGTTTGGAGAGCAGCAGTAGTCCCATTGTGCTGCCAGTGTTTCGACCCAGAGTACCAGTTCAGCAATGCATGGTTACCAAAACCAGGCTGAGATAGCCCAGATCGACCTCTCTCATCTAGAAAGACTGGGGAAGTGCACAGTTAAACCAGGAAAACATGGGGATGAGGATCATCTGCTCTGCATCCCCTCCAGAGCGAGCTCAGAGAGCTCTAGACAGCATGAGGCTCCCTAGCACACTGTGATCTGGCAGGTTGTCCTGGATAGATTCATAGTGCACAGCTTTTGAAAGCACATATTTTTATAACTCTTTACAGCAAAGGTCTAAACATCCATTTTATTCTGGAAATTAACATTTCCAGAATAAAAATGTTATTGTTCTTATTAACGTTGATACTACATTTAAATTTAAGCAGCAATAAAAAGACACTAGTACTAAGTTCTAACCACTTAAAATATATCCCCAGAAGCATTCAAAAGTCTTTAAAACTGGGATTTGGGCAGCCAGCTTTCTCCCAGTAATTATTTTCTATTACTTTAGACTGGGATAAAAATGTGACAGTCCTTTTGAGAAGCACTATCATATAAATACATTTTGCCACAAGCAGACAAGCTCTTCGCATCAAAATCTACAGCCCAAAATGTATTTACTGCAAAGTTACTTGCAAGATCTTTATTTCATTTTAAATATTTCACAGCCCTAAGAATATTATTAATCAAATGCTCACATTCAAAACGTGATGGACTTAAAACAGAAGAAGGATTTAGAAAAATTTTCCTAATCCAGAGTGAACAATGCATTCTTTTTTTCCAGAAGACATTAGAAGGAAGATATAAGGCACACAATTTTAACTTAAAGATCACAATAAAGCAACAGTTCTGCAACTTAAACAAAACATTCCTTTTCTCTTCTTCTCTGAAATAATAATTCACATTGCTGATACAAGAACCTGCAGAAAAAAAAAAGATACATTGATTAGATTAGATAAGCATGAACAGAAACAGAGATCGAACTTGAAACCAGCACACATATCAGCTATAAAGAGCTATTTTTATCATCTTTGGTTTATACTCAGTGATGAGACTCAATTATGAGAAGCGGAAATAGCAATTAACTGGGAGAAAACTTTTATTAATAGAACAATAACGTTTTTCTTGCTGCTTGAGTCGTCCGTTTGTTTTTAGGCAGAGTAAAGCATCTTTTGAATTTTACAGAGGAAATAGGATCTCTAAAGGACTTTGACAGTGAACTACAAGCTACCAAGTCCTCAGCACTGTTTCTACGTCAGTGTGATCACTCAGCCTCACTCCCCTTTCTATCCCAGCTCAGCCCTCACAGGGGATTTGCAGCCTGGCCCTGTTGAGGTGCTGAGATCACCCCAGGGTATCTCACCCAGGTCTGCTGCACCCACATAAAACACCAAGCTGGGAACCCCAGCAAGAATTGGAACCATAAATATCTTCCAGCTTCAGCAAATGTAGCATTACAAGGCTCAGTTGGTTTTTTTTCCTCTTTTTTTTTTTTCCTCTTTTACATTTTAGACAGTTTACACTTCTACTCTCAAAACAGATTTAATCCTCCTGAAGGCTTTCATTACTATTGTTCACCTGTCTTTACATGGCACTAGACAATTAAGTAGTGTAGCCCAACTTTCAGAGTGAAGAATATTCCCATTTGCTTTCAAATGGGAATGGGACAACAACATAAACAAAACATTTCATTAAAATATAGAGTTGCCCCTCATTTATTTAATTAATTTGTAAATTAAGCACTGCCAAGACTGCCACCTACACTTAAATAATTTTGCTATGAAAACTCACTGGCATGAGCAAAAATAAAATAATAAAAAAATAAAAAATAAAAAAAAATGGGCTTGAAACAGTCTTCAGTCATCGCTTGATTGCCAGGCGATTGACAAAATAATTTGTACCCGTCGATTTTCATGAAGGAAATTTTTACAATGGATTTGCCAAGCAGATTTTTAATTTTAATCAGTAATGAAAAAATGACAACATGGATCACAACAAGACATCAGCCGTTAAATGGGCTTTCGCGATTGCTGTCAGGACGACTCCATTAGGCAGCCATACCTTTGTGGGCATCAATCACGCTCTTCAAACTCTTGTACATCTTCGAGATTTAATTAGACATTTAAGTTCTTTACTAGCAATTTGCAAAACTGTCACTTACTCAAAGTGCAAGACACCAAAAAAAAAAAAAATTAAAAAAAAAAATGAAGAGAGAGAGATTTCTTCTGAGCCCTAAGAGACTGTTTATTGAACTCCTGGGAGCAGTTTTAGAGCCACCAAGTACACTTTGCTGAGTCTGGCCAACACCTTTGAAGGCTAATTGCTCCCACAGACTGAAACCAAGAGGAGAAATACCTCAAACACAGCTGCAAGCTGCCTTAAAATGCTGTGCTGCAGCAAAAGAAGTGCTGGGGAGGGAGCACAGCTTTGTGCCTGTAACTAATCACTCAGTGATGCTTTCACTCAGGTGCAGCAGAAAACACTTTCTCAACTTTCTGGGGGAACTGCTGGCTCTAGGATGGGTAAAGCTGATGGAAATCTGAAATTGCCTCTTTCTGAACCATATGCAAAAGCAGCCCTTTGCTGTTACTTGCAGCAGAGGTGTGCATTGGGGTACTGAGCTCCCAGGCCAGCAGCTCAGTGTCTCCAGAGCTTGCATAGGAAACACCTGTCCATCAAGACATCCTCTTTGACATCTTTGTGACCCTTGGGGGTTGTTGCATTGCTGGGACTGGCTTTTCTCTTCGTTTGGACATTCCTGAAACAAACAGGGAACTTTTTTACTTGCTTTTTTTGCAGTTTGTTTGAACAGTATCTTTCTCACCAATTTGCCAAACAGATCTTCACACATTTTATAATGGAAGGTGATGAAGAAGAAAAAGCATTAGCTAAGAAAGATTTTTATTATGGTAGATCTCTTATTCTTCTCCTTCAGATTTCTCAAACCAAAAGCTGTAGTCTCCTTTAAATGAACTTTAACATACTACATAGCATTAGAACGATAAATATAAAAGGTGGATTGTGAAAATACTGTTACTCAGCAGTGAAAAATTTGCCTTAGGCAAAGATGTACAGTAGAAAGTTATTTTCAGGCTAAAGGTTTTTTTAATGGGATTTTTTTTTCTCTTTGGCAGTGAAACAAGGGGGCAGGAATGCTCAGTTTTCCTACATATCTTCAGTACAAGGAGCGAGTGCATCAAACTTCAGCCATTAGCACATTAGAGCTATTTATTAGTCACCAGTCTGAACTGATATGGGAACATTTTTGTATTTTGCAATTATGCCCTCACAAAAATTACCTGTTCTCACCTGCATAAACTCCTTCTTGCTTTACTGAAGGAGACAGATGACTCTGTGTCTTATTATTCAGGCAAAATTAGCTCCTTGCATTCCCAAGCAACCACAATCATTGTCATGGCAATTTTCATGACTCTTCTGGGTAAATATAGTACCCATTCACATCAGCGACAGGGTGAGCTGTGGCAGGGTGACAAGATGGAGGCAGTCATATATTTAGGAGCATCTGGCCTCCTGCTGAGGGGGCAGCCACAGCACAGAGGAGGGGTAGCCAGGACAGAGCCACCACCAGCTGA
Organism: Ceyx melanurus; assembly: GCA_024611195.1. Lineage (NCBI taxonomy): Eukaryota > Metazoa > Chordata > Aves > Coraciiformes > Alcedinidae > Ceyx > Ceyx melanurus. The sequence goes on from JANHGL010016913.1 coordinate 69,549, forward strand.
GCTTGAACCCTTCACCACTGCTCTCCATGTGCTGGGAGTGGTGAATGCAGACCTCTGTGAGGCTATCTCTGGCTCCCATGCTTCACAGAGTGCTCCTGCATGTGCAGCATCCCTGGCACTGGGGACATCAGCAGTGGCAGTGCAGTGTGACAGGCATCAGGAAAATCAAAGAAGACACTTAGGCTCCGGGGGAGGAAGTCAGGGAGTTTCTCTTAGTGCTCAAGGGGACACGCTGCCCACACCAGTCATCCTGGTCAGAGGAGCAGCAAGAACAGAGAAGTGAGGGAGGAGGAAAGGGACTCATCTCTCTCCCAGAAAGCAAACTGAAAAAGATACAAGATCATGCTTTGCACAGCCTTACCATGCAGCTGGCACCAGCCTGATTCTGGTCAGCAGGTACCTCTGGCAAATCAAGGTAAAACAAAAGGATGTTACTTGCAGAAGCGTTTCAGTTTTGTGGTCCTCAACACTTCTTTAAGATAAGATTACCAAATACCTTTGATTATTCATCAGTACCTCAGTGCTTCTGAACTGGAGAGCACAGGGGAAAAGCATGCATCATGGACCTGTCCTTGCACTAGCATTCAGTGGCACGTGGCACAGTCTCCAGCCAGACCTACCACAGACATAAACAGCAACATGGCAAAAAACCACTATAATAATCTTCATCTCCCATGAGCTTCCAAACTTCCTAATTAACACCGCAGTCATGAGTCAGGTGTCTGCTAAAAATATCAGTACGAAGGACTTTTCAAATGAGAATACCAAGGCTAACAAGAAACAAGATGCCAGAGACCAAAATTCAAGAGCTGCGCTCCAGAGTTTGACCCATCTTGGTTTTATAAACTATTCTACCTTTAAAAGGCAGTCTTGGTAAATAAATATGTGCATGCATGTGTGTGCAAAGTAGTTTTCTCCCTCTTTTTTGCTCAGAGACAACACACAGCTATGGCCATGTTGCTGACTGACAATGGGATGGATGCTGAAAGGACCTATGCACTGATGAAGCAAGAATTACTTTCCAGAAGCAGCACCAGAGTAATTAAACCACCAAATCCTACAGCACTGCTATGTTAGCAGTATTCTTGCTACTCTTTCCCAATGCACTGCCAGCTCCCGCGTGGCATTTTTTTGCTCATTAAAGCATTAGTTGGAAAAGACCATTTAAGTCACCTGGTCATCCCCTTGACAACACCTTCTTCAACCTCCTTAGTCAGTCGTTGCTTGGAAGAGTTTTCCACTGACTCAACGGGCGGTTCACTTGAGTGAGGCTTAAACAAAGCCCATGGGATTTGGCCACAGAAGCATGGTGACAAGGGGATGCAGATGGCAAAGCCTTTTGTCTTTTGGTTGCAGGCCAGCAAAGAGTAATGCAGAGGTCCTAGGAACATGTCATGAATCAGCCATTTCTCACCGGCTGAAGGTTTCAGGGAAATGCTCCACCCTGCCCTGGACTGTCCTGCTCCCAGCCCCATGACACACAGAGGCAAGGAACTGTGGGCTGGGGCAGCCACAGAACTCTCCCACGCTGCTGAGCTGCCCAAGGGCTCTTGTTCCAGCTTGCAGAAAGCACTGAGAATTTCAAGACAGCATTTTTGAAAGTTGTTTTGGCTCTTCAGAAGCACATGCTCTGTCTTACGATGCGACACAAGTCAGATGTCTCTCTCAATGCCCCATCTGAATGTATATATTCCCATCTGTTGAAATCCTGTCCTTCCAGCAGCTTTGGACACCTCAACGTTTTCTATGTCTACACCAAGTTAGTTCAGACAGTGACGAGGCAGACCTGAAGGAAAAAAAAAAAAAAAGCAATATCTTTTGTCAAAGATGTCCTTACAACCTTACCACGTTACCCTTAACTGATCTAAGAATCTCACTACTTTCATACAACAAAAATATTCTTGTCTATCCTGAAGTAAAGAAGCATAAGTTAAACTAGTGCCTAGGATAAGACCTTGATTTATAAATTTCTTGGCTTGAAACGTCTAGTTTATTGAAAAACCAGCTTGATATGGAAATAATCCATTTGTGCTTTTTTTCAGTAACTAACACAAACACCACTGAAGATAAGAAGTTGCTTTTTTTCACAAGTTTGGATGGACTTCCTTCATGCAGCTCTTATTTCCTTAAAACAATACAGATATTTACACTAGGTTTACTCTAATTATTTCAATCTTATAAAAAAAACCTGTTTTGTACAGTAAAATTCTAGTTCCTTCTTGTGGATTTTGCCATTTACTTTATTAATGTAACCAAAATCTGGGCCTTGGACTCAATTCTTAATAAATCTATATTAGTAGATGAGCTTTATAATTCAGAGTGATGGGTGTAAACTAAATATTAGAAATATTAAAAAATCACATGTTGGCCAATGTTTAGCTCAGGTAGATCAATAAAAAAATTTGATTCATTAAATCTAAAATTTGTATTTTTTACACAGACTTTCACTGGAAATTGTGGTTTGCAACTTCCATACATGAAGTGAATGAAGTGGCTCTAGGTAAATTATTTTCTCATCACATCTATAGATTAGCAGTTATTCTCACAGAAAGTCCTGATCACATGAATGTTAGTCCTTTGTAAAATATTCCAAGAGAAACCTTGCTTCATTTTTGATATTGGTGATAAATTAAAGCTCAGCACAGGTGAGTTGAAAATTTATATTGGATGTATGGACAGATTTGGTTTTATTAGCTAACTCAGACAATGAGAGATTGAGCAATAGTCACCCAAAAAAATCCCACATCTCTAGATTAAAGATACTTTTACACTCAGTTAAGGCTTTATGATTACTACCAGCTAATTTCTAATGAGGCTGGGCTGTAATTTACAGGTTTGCTTCAAGTCCAACTTCCTCCATCCTCAAAGCCAAGTGTTACATCAAATAAGCCTCAAAATTCCCACTTAATTTTGACTTCCACTTAACTCCTTGACTATCTGCCACTGCTCCCTCCCATTCCCACAGCTATTATTTATACAAACACACAGGCACGCCTGCACTCCAGTGCCATTGGTAGCATAAGGATCTTCCGTTGAAAAGGGAATTTTACATCTTTTGATGTAGAATGGCTGCAACAGAATTCATCCTTTCCCACAGGCTCTCCTTAAGTTTCCATTCCTGTTCACCTAAAACCAGAATGGAAAACAAAACAACAACCAAAAAAAATCATTTATGTGAAAGAGAAGCTTTAAGGACTCTGGAACTTGAAAAAAATCCATGGCTTTGTGTTCAGGAAAACCAAAATCATTAGGTTTCCTGAAGCCTCTGGCAGTACCACGGGCAAAATATAGGTCCATATCCTTGGCATATGTTAACCAGCAGGGTTATGCTGCTTAACTCAGCCTCATCTGGCCCATTATGTTTTCTATGCATTTCTTTTTTACATGTAAGTACCATTCATATCCAGGAGCATTTAACATGTTTTCTTTTCTATATATATTTTTTTTCTCTGGTTATCTGACTCACTACCAAAACAAATAAACTAAAATAACCCTACACACATGTCTATTGTATCATATCCACAAAGGATTCTGTTATTACATATTCAGAAGCGGAACTTTTAGAAAATAAAACACGAAACAGTTTGAGTCTCTAAGGCCAATTACAACTACTCTGATTTAAAAGGATTATAGAGAAGCAGGCTCTGTGTAATAATTTCCAGTCTAATTACAATTTACAAAGAATCTTCATTGTTGTCAAAAATATTTAATGTGCTTTGGCATTTAGCAAATAATCTAATTCAATTTTTTCTTCTTTTTTTTTTTTTTGTCACACAACATGATCTCACACAATTCTCCAAGCTGTTTACAGTGAGCAAAATTATCCTTGCAGTTAGGTCCTTCTGAATTGATAATCAAACATGATTGTGCTTGTACTGAATTTTTAGTTCTGTCATAAGTATGGCCTTACTAATCACACAACGATGAGAATAGCTGCAAAGCCCTAAGCTTTATGAGTAAAAATTCACCATGAGAGCAAGAAAAAGAGATAGAGAATGACCAATCTTTAGTAGGATTATTTGCTGTCTAATAGAGGTCAGAACCCCAATACAGTTTAACAATATAACAGGCATGCACCTAAATGGATATGTCAGTTTTTACAGTATTAAATTATTTAGCAGTAATTACCCCAGCATGTGGATACTATAAATGTAGATCTTATGAGAAAATAGTCTGCTTTGCTCATTCAAATTGATAGTTTGGTGGCCAGCTATAAAAGTACCAACAGTTGATGGAGTTCTAGGTTGGATGCAAGCAAGGTGTGGATAGATACCTTCCCTGTTTGGAGGTAATTTTAAACTAAAGCAGAGGACCAATGGCAATGATTTGTAAAAATTAGGAAGCAGAGAGCTCTGTCTTTGCACAGAACTGGAGCACCACAATGGGCTTCAAGAGACATTCCTCTGTGCAGCCAGATGACTCCTCATTTGGGCTCCAAATTAGTCCAGAACAATCCATTCTGTTTTGGCTTTGCTGAGATTTCCAATATGGCTGAGAGGGAGTTTTAGAAGTAATAGGTCTAACTACTTTGCAGAAAATAAAAACACCAGCTCTCATTATGCAACACCCAACCTTGATTCAAAGACCAAGAGAAGTAAAATTCCATTGATCAGATGCCAGGCATCCACATTTGAAAGAACTTGTATGGTGCAAGATATATAATTGCAGGAAGGTCCTTTGGATTCTGCAGCAAATTCTAAAGTCTTCAGATGCTTCCTTCAGTATCTTTGTGCTGACGTTTTAATTAAATAAATATTAATCTGAATTATACAGTTGCTAAAGAGGCGTGTGCCTTGTTTACTTTGACACTGGAGTCTCATCTTGAAGAACATGGGATGTAATTTGTGGTAACAAGATAAGCGTTTTATTAATCATTTCCCTTAAAAAGACTAACAGTGGAATAATGTGGATTCAGCTGATTCAACAAGATCCTGTATATTCAAGTAAAAGTCATGATATTTGAACATTCCCTTTTACATTAGAGAGCTCACAGCTTTTAGGGAGAATTTTAAAATTCACATTGCTCAGCAATTATTCCAGCTTGTCATCAGATTCAGGAAAACAGCACTACATCATTTTATACTCGACATAATTTTCACTAACATGAAGGAGTCTTGATCTATGTGCTAAATTCCAGGTGTGTTAGCTAAGATTTGGAATGTCTGAAAAAGAGGAAAAAGAAGTGGCTCTATTCTTCAGTCAAAAGAATGGCAACTCTCTGTAGGCAAATGGGTGAAATTATATCTCACAGCAGACTTGAAAATAAAAAACTTCAGTAGTTTTGTCATACCAGAGAAACTGTTCTCTGGCTCATTAGCATGATATTGGCATATATTACAAAACTTCTGCACACCAATTGTGTTGCAGATGTTAAATCATGCAGAAGAATCTTATAAATCCATATAAATCCATTCAGTGGATGGGGTACAAGTTTATCCTTTTTTTTTTTTTAAGGAAAAACATCAAATAGCAGGAATTTTGTTGTTATGACAATTTGGCATCTTCTGAGCAAATGTATTTGCTTACTATATATACATCTTCAAGCTGTCAATTAATTGGACAACCATTGCCCTCTCCTCATATTACAAGTTTGATTAAAATGGCAGAGGCCAGATGCCCAGCTCACTCACAGATTCTTTAATTAGAGGGTCTCCTGAACTTCCGAACCACTTGAATGAAAAAAAAGAGCAATTAACACTTTTCCAGGGCTTCCTTCGTCCATCTGTCACAGCACAGGTAAAATACATTCAAAAAAAAGAAAAAGAGGAAAAAAAAAAGACACATAATAGCTCCTTTCTCCAGAAAACACTGGACTCTGAGTGTACTTGTCCAGCCAGTCCATCGAAAACATCCCTCCCTCCCCTTGCAGATGACAAGCCTCTAGGTTTTCAAATATGCTAACTGCACAGCACATCGTCTAGGGGAGAAAAAAAAAATATCATGTGGAAACTACAGAGACGGGCACAACATGTCTTTAATCACCCCCGTTTCCATCAGGCAAGAGAGCCTCACAAAGCTCTCGGGTGGTTAGATGCAAGGGCTTGACATGTGAGGGCATCCACTTCCCACCCCCATGCTGCCCCCCCAGCCATCCGCAGTATCAAATGAGATCTGTTATCAGCCTTAGTTAGATCATAATGAAATAATTGCAGGACTCAGCTGAGGGTGACTGCAGTGTAGTGAGGTGAATTAATTTTCCCACCACAGCAGGGCATGTCAGATCTGGCCACGAGCAGGTCAAGCCATTATTTTTTTTTTTGTGGGTGTGTGAAAGTGATTGACTGGATTTCTGCACTTTGGGAGGGTTTTGTGGAAGGAAAACAAAGGTGCACCTCGGCCATGCTTTATTCTTTAGATGGCAGGCAGAAATGGAAGTAAAATAGTTCATAAATTAACACAGAATGGATCTTTATGCAGTTTTAAAAAGAACCTTTGCACCTTACACAGCTTCTGGGAGTTCATAAGGCATCTGTAAAATAGGCATTTCAATCCACTTCAGGGAAGATGATAAATTTTATATTATTATTATTA
>JANHGL010016913.1:76179-87743 GCA_024611195.1 Ceyx melanurus
CTTTTGAAAGGAATAGAATTATGGTCCTAAAATCCTGTGATTGATACAAGGACATCTGATTGTTTCATTTAGTAGTACCATAAATGGGACTGCTACAGTGAAGATAAAACATTCAGTATGGCTGAATGTATTTTGGATCCAAATAACTCTAAAACATTGTACAGAAGGCCAAACAGCACATAATGTGCTCAGGAAAGCTAAGCAAATGTCTATCATTTTTCCACAGCTATCTGGGGGTAGGGACAATTGTGATTTTTTCAAAATTTCATATGTTCTCGTAAGTTAAGAAAACTGCTGCTTTGGTGAATTTTCATAAAAGCAAACAGCTTTTTATTTTAAAAAAGCTACTCATTTTAATCAGAACGAATGCAAAACTTAGAAAAGAAAGCTACCTTGCAATTTTGCTTTTTCTCTTAAGAAGGAACTACCTGACAGAAAAATTAAATTTCTGCTAATGTTTTTCTCTGTACTTCCATATCATTTTTTTTCACATGCTGTTAGCTCATCATTTACATTCACTGCCAATAAAAGAAAAATATGGAGACTTACTATATTGCTATATTATTTGGTTAAGATTTTTCCTGTTCTGTTTGTTTTGGGTTTTGTTTTGTTTTTTAAGTAGGTATTACTGAGGGAAAAATTTGTCTGAGTTCTATGGTTCTGTAGCAAAATTTTCCCAAGAATTGTGTGGTGAGGAAATCATCTCCACTGAAGCCATCCCCAAAATCTGCTTCGATTCACAGAAATCCCCTGGCAATTTCCATTGTGGCGATGAAGAGGAAACACAATGTCTTGCCTCAAGAAATGGAAAATGCTTGTTGAAAAAGTTCACCAGCTCTTGCAAACTACTAGAGATGATTGAAAGATGAGTACTTGGAGACCAGTGGAATCTTATAGAGGAATTAAATTAGGTAATTGAACGGTATGATTTTAATGTAAAGCACTCAAGCCTGAAGTGAATACTAAAAACCTGCAATAAGAAGAAAGACACCTGCACTTCAAACCTCCAGGTTTCCCCTCATTTTCTCCTTCAATCTGGAAGTAATGAGAAACAGGGTGTTAGTTACCTTCCATATTCATTTCCCATCGGTGGATGGAGGGGAGAGGTACGTTTTCAGAGGTGACTTTGTTAATTCCTTTCTGTTTCTTTTTTTTTCCCAGAGCATTTAGTAAAAGGAAAGGGGATGAAGGAAGGGAACAATACTCAGACTTCTCTTCTTAAAAATAAATGAGATGGGAAAAAAGAAAATTGTGCCAACATCTCTATAAACCCAAAGCTGGGATTTCTTAATTACAGAGGAGGCAGAAACACCTCTAAAATACTCACAGCAAATATTCACCTATCTTTCTTTTTAGCAGCTTTCCAGATCCAGTCACCTCAGAGGCTCCAGTGAAACCTCCTGACAAGCCGAGTGAGAACAATATGATTATTTAGCATCAAGAGACTACAATCCTAATACTACAGCACCTCAGATGAAAAAAAAAATTAAAAAAAAAAAGAAAAAAGGAAAAAAAACACAAATAAACAAAACCATCGAACACATTAACAAAAAAAACCCCCAAAAACATATTTAATGAGATACTAATAGCAGCTTATACTAATATCCAGATTGCAGCAAGAATACCACAACTCTTCCTCAAACAAAAGGAAAAAGTGGGCAGTGAGGGATGATACTCTCAGACTTCCCATACCTAGTTTGCTTTGCTTCAGACTAAGGTGCTGGCTTATTTTTACTCCTGATGCACACAAACTGCATGATTAGAGACAGCACATGTCAATGCCTCATGAGAAATTGCAGCTAAAACCACTTTAAGGAAGTATTCTTTCTGTGTAGTGTCTTTTCTGGATGCTTTATATATCTGTATCATAATTTATACATATGTATATAATATATACATATGTGTGTCTATATATATATTTCCCTCTTATGTCTCCTCACTGAGTCTGTCCATCTCTCTTATTAACCCCTGAGCTGCCACTCCCCATTCCAAAAACACAGAAATCTCTCAGCCCACAGAAGATTTTCTGGACAGCTGTGACAGCAAAGGGACAGGGAGAAAAAGTAAGGAGACAGTATTTTATTAAGTGGAGAGGAAAAAAATACTCTAGCAGATACCCACATCGAAGTATTTTCTGGGCTGGCATAACTCACAGCAACACAGAGCTGCTTGATTTTGCCTGGAGAGTCAATATTTCCCCAGGTGGCTCAAAACTGGGTGAGTAGAAATTGCCCTTTTACCCTTTCATAAATATCTTGTTTCAAACTATTCAACTCTGTTTTCTGCTGCATCCCATCGATGCTGCCCATGAGATGGGAGCCTCCCTTACCCCTTAATCTGACAAAGCACAGGGTGCACACTTTGTTCCATCACAGGGTACACACTTTGTTCTATCACACTGCCTTGTTCCCCTCCCTTCTCCCTCCCTCTGCTATCTCACACACAGAATTTCCTCAGCCTGAGACAGTACGACCCACCATGAACGTTTGCAAAGTGCTGCTCCTTTCCCTAGAGTTCAGCCCTTAGTTGCTCTTCCCTCTCTTCCACACCACAGAGTTTTAGTCCCTCGGTGCCATAAAATCCCACTTTAAAAATGCTTTCATAGCACTGTGGGTCCTGCAGCTCCAGTAGCAGGAAGGCAATGTGTTCTATAAATGGCATGAACGCCGATTGGTAATATCATGTGTTAATTGGCAATATCTGCCTTCAGTAGGCTTTGCAATATGTGTTATATCACACTGACTACTTACACACCCGTGATAGTAGGTATTAACTATTTGCAGGAGAAATGTGTGCTCCTTTGAAGGAAGCATGTGAATTTAGTGGTTTTGTTTAATTAGCCTTTACGGACTGTCAAAAGCTGGAAAGTGAAGAGAGCATCCATCCAATGTGACATGCTGTCAAAAGCAGGCAAAGCAAGTGTTGTCTCCCCCGCTGTACAGCTCCATCAGAAACATCCCCCTGAGATAATCAGCTAAGCAGTATCAAACTCTTGGCAGCCCTGACCTGATCCAGAACTCACAAAAGGCAATAGAAGACTTCCACAGCCTTTTCAAGTGCATCACTGCTGCTCTTTTGGTCTTAGCAGTTAGACAGGGTTGGGTTCCCCCCAAGGACTGCTCCGGATGAGGGAACAGTGGCACAGCGCAGTGATCTTCTCTGCCTTGTGCTTTTACTTTTCCTTTTATTGCCAAACAAGAGCTGTGTTTCCCTGAACACTGAGGAGGTTTCTGTGCCCAGTTTCTGTGCTCAGCATTCACCATCCAGCACCACCAAGCTCTGCACCTGACACCAGCTCACCCCAGCCCAGCTCACAACTTCTCTTCCTAGATTTTTGAGTGACTTTGCTGGCACTGGATGCTCAGCAAGTGCAAACCCTTCCTCTGTGTGCCACCAAGGAAATCCCCCTGCCTACATTCTCAGCATTGACCTGGCATGTGCTGTCCAAAATCCCTCCGTCGTCTCTGTTATTTTAAGAGGCTCAGTTGCTTCTTCTTCAGAGCCTGAAAAGGAGTGTTTGGCAAACCCACAGATTTCAGTGAGATCTATTATTGTCTTTGGATCAAACACTGACTTGATGGCAGCTATTAGCACCTTTCACCATAACAGTAATTTAAAGGTGACCACAAGCATTTTTCTGTTTACTCCTCAGCAGTACCCCCTCTTCCACCCAGACTGGAGAGGTCTGTGGGCAGATACTTGACCATGAATGAACCTGGTGTGTGTCTTCACTGTCAACAAAGGTGCAGGAGAGGGAAAAGGGAATTTCAGTATTATCATCCATGCTATTTCCTTGAAAATTCAGGTGGAATAAACCCCTTGGTTTTCATGCTTTTGTAGGCACTGCTGTAAGCTCTTCACTTGCACAGACAGCTTCACCTAAGTGGCATCCAATATAAACCAGAGCATCCAGTTCACTGCAACAGAATATGTCTAACACCCATTTTTCACCCTGCCTAACCCACTACTACTGGGGGGAATTACTGGATTTAGTAAACTGGCCTGTTCCACTTGAGGGAAATCAGCTCCACGCTTTCTTCTCTCCTTCCACAAACTGTCCTGCTGCAGTTGCTTTAACCTCATGGGTGAAAAGAAAACATAAATTTATTCTAACAGTGAAGACCTAAATTAGGAAAAAGTCTGGAAACTTACTCATTGTAATAAACATCCACATTTTACATTACACAGGTCTGAACTGATGATCAGTCCAGTTGATGCACAGGAGAATGCCAGGTCCCTGGCATGTCATTTTTTCAGAATGGTCTCCTGAGAAGCAGTGCTGCATGTTAAAAGAGACTATAAGACGTTAACATCTTCTTCCAGCTTCCAAGTATCTACAAAATCAGGTGCAGAAGCACATGGCTTAACCTAACATACTTTTCAAGGTATTAATGATGCATATAACCACTATTTATTAAAGGACTACAATGAAGAAAATGAAACACTTGCACTATCTCCAAGAGCAATGGTTTCATTCTCTCTGTTTGCATGACCTATAAAGAAATTTCACGTAACTATTCTTGTCAGTCATGTTCAAATAGCTCAGCCCTGCCCTTTCTGTGTCACTTTGCCTGCTCTCCATTGTGTTCACCATCATTGCTGCCACCCTTACAGCTATTAAAGCAAAACATTCCACTAGAAATTGATAATTTCTGCAGTTATATGTACACTGTCTCTTTTCTATTTCATGGAACTACCGTGTAGGTAGCTTATTTTTTATAATGGTATCCAATTAAATATCACTAATTCAGTCTTAACGTCTCATTTTTTACTTAACTTCAAAGGCCACAAAGCAACTTATACACCAAACTAATTATGTCTATTATCACTTAAAGAAATCCACTTAATTCTGTCAAGCCTGGCAAATGATATAAAAATGTTGGTTTGATAATATTAACAACAACTTAAACTGTATTTAAACTGGGGAGGAAGAAAATAGAAATAATTAATTGCTCATCACAAATCTGCCCAATATGGGATGCCATGTGGCTCTGCTTTTCTAATAAATTAGTTTGCCTTCTCTGCACTATCCTTTGTGAGGTATGTAAGTAGTTAAAGGAGCATATTGAAAAATGAACAATCAGGCTAACGAGGAAAGTGATTAAAAGTTATTAAAACCAGAGCCAAAATACTGAGGAAGGTGTAGAAGTTCTGAAATGTTGTCCCATGCAAACAGGATCAGAAAGTGTTCACTTTTTTCATCCTAGTCTTCTGTGTTCCTCCCCTACTCAATGTGAGAAAAACTTAATATGAGAAGTAAGACAATAAAACCACAAAGGAGAGGAACTGGGACAATGATTTATTCTCAGAGTACAGTCTTATTTAGGTGTTCAGACTACCCCCAAAATAAGCACTTCATGGTAAGTGTTTGCAGAATGAGGCACTATTTACCTATTTTCTGACACTAGAAAATCCCACTCTTAGTTTGCCAGTCCACATACTCACACATTTTTCTCAACTTATCTTCTAAGGTGATGTTAGCCAGGTGCATGCCACAGCCAGAGCTGGCTTCCAGGGTGATCTATCTATGAGAAACTTTGTTGTTTTCAAAGAACAAAAAATTCACATCAGAGTGAAGAGTGGAGATTTCAAAGCTGGGAGTGGAAAGGAAATTTGGGCTAGGAAAGCTACTGTAAATTAGTGTAGTGCTCTGTTCAGAAGTCCTGAGTTCAAATTCCACAGGAGAGTCCAAGCACAGACACCTCCAGCTCAGCTATGGCTTTGCAACCAGAGAAGGATGTCCAGAAGACCCCAAACCTGATGCCACCACAGAGGCACAACTGACACTGGGAGCTGCAAGGGCACTGTGGGGCTGCAGCAGGGTCACACCAGTGGCAAGGATGAAGCCCAGGACCACCCCCAGCCCAGACAACCCACAGGGTGGACAGCAGAGAGGGAGCAGTGAGGAGCCAGGCTGGTTTTGATGGAAATCTGCTTCGCTGTCCAGCTTTGAAATCATTTGGAAGATGTGTCAGAACAGGCCTGTTCCTCTGAAATGTCTCTGTGCCAGCAAGAGTGTTTTTAATGGAAGAAGTGTTTCAGCACAAAAGCTTTGACCAGATTCACAGAGGAGCACAGTCTGCTAAACGTCCTCCTCAGCAGTCGATCTATAGGATATGAGAGTCTGCTTTAGCCAGAAAAATAAAAACCCAGGTTCTCAATTTGTTCTGGCACACGAAAGCACGAGGCTCAGGCTTTGCACTTTTCGAGGTCAACCTCCAGCATTTAGCCAAGACAGTAGCCTGTAAAGAGACCTCAGCTGATCACTAAAATCCATGTATAAGCTTGATCCAAAGTTCAGATGGCAGGAGGTTTTCCACCAGCCTCGGTATACACAAAGACTTTAATGAAGAATGTGGATATTCCGAGACAGTTTTCACACATTCATGACTGGTTTTCCACCCACTGAAAGGACTGATTTTATCTTGTATTTCTTGAGTCCAACCATGAGATGAAATGTACTGATTGGAAAGTCTCAGTGCATGAAAGAGGAACATCTGCTAAACAGGGACACAGGATTCTGCCCTGACTCAATCCCTTCGCTCCACTTCAGTACTGAAAAGGTGCCATTATGCCTCCATTGCTTGCCAGTACTGAATTCTCAAAGCAAAAGATGATTTTATACTGGCATAAAACCCTCAAGTCATTTTCTAATGCCAGTCACCTCCTTCCTTGCAAGGCAGAGAAGGAAGGAGACATGTCTAAGGAAGGTGTTTGAGGATATAATCTCCATCTTGTCACCAAAACCTCAGTGGCAAAAATCAAAGCAACAAGGCAGCATCTAGCTCACATGGGGAAAGGGCAACCAGGAAACTCAAGAGTCGGTCTTCTACCAAGAAGATACTGGAGTAGAAATCAGTCATCTAGTGTCCGTTACCCTCAGGACAGCAAAACAGAACAAAAATCACCACTAACATAGAGCAACAGACGTGGATAATCTAGTGGCCACCTGGAGGACAAGAGAGTTAAGCTCTTGGACCAGCAATGAAAGCAAGCTTTTCTCCTTGGCAAATGCCCAACAAGCAGCTATTTCTGATTTGCACACTCAAAGTGTGTTTATACCTTTCATGCAAATTCCTATGCAAAAGAGGGGCTGCACAGCAAAAATTACCCGTTGCCACTCTTCCCTGTTGTCCCCACTGAAGAGTGCAAAGCGTGCTTGAGAGATCTTGTCCAGCCCCTCTGGGAGGGTTTGATGAGAACCCTTTTCTAGCACATGATCCTGAGTGGTATCACAAATAGTAATTCAGCCATCTCTAAGCAAACAAAAACAGAGTCTGCAAGAGACAAGAGGCTGCCAAATCTGAAGTGATGCATGTAAGGTTTTTCTTTCAGGAAGAAGGGTTGTTTTCTCTTTCATCTGTTTTCTGTTTGTTCATTTGGTTTCATTCATTTACAAGAGTCTCCTTTTAACCAAAGGGGGAAAAGTTGATGTTTATGTACATCCTCTCTACATAATAAGGCCCTGGCCCGTACATACATCTACGTAGCTTTGCTTAAATCAACAGAATTACTCACATGAGGAAAGTTAAATAAGTACCAAAGTCCTTGAAGGAGTAGAGCATAAAATAGCTACCTGTTGACATAGAATAGCTACCTACTGCAGTAACCCAAATCAGATTCAGCAGTCCTTCCCCTTTTTCCTCATTTAATCCATAAAGTTGAACTCTGTTTTGCTCTTAAATCAACAGAATGTTATCAGCAGAGTTAGGGAAGCAGCACCCAGTCTGTTTTCCACGCTGCCCGACATGCAGCCCTTTGTTATATTCATCATAATAATATTAAATAAAAGATAAGGACTGCTGTCAAAAAGTTAATCATCAAAAGCTGGAAATCACATAGTGAATCTGTCAGTCGTCTGAACTGGACGGGGTCATGAAAATGAAAGGGAAAGAATGCACAGTCCGCAGATGATGCTTACATGCTAATAAAAACCAGCCAGGCAAAAACATATATGCACAAGACTGAGCAATTTGTCACCCTGGGCTATCATGGCTGTTCCCCTGCCTATTGTAACAATGCCAGCATTCAAAATAGTCAGAAAGGAGCTTACAGGAGCTGAATGCCAGCACATGTGTTTTTCCAGCTGGAGCTGAGTCCTGGACCAGCTTCTGAATTCTAGTTTAAGTTTCTTACTCTCTCCCTCAAACAGGAAAAACACATAATGCAAAGATTGAAAGCCCTAAAATAAAAATGTTGAAGAGAAACTAATGCTGGAAAGAGTCCTAAAACCATAGCTGCAAATTTGGAAGTGTTAACCATCCCCCGGCTGCACACATACCTTCCTCTCCATAGAGCCTCGCCGAGGCTTGCCTTCCCACGGTGCAGGAGCCCAGGGACCACAGACCCCACAGCACCCTCCCTGCCCATCACCCATCAGCACTCCCCCAACCCTGCCGGAGCTCTCAAGCTGGGAAGGACTTTCTAAATTTGCCTCAGCCTGACATTGGGCACTTTTACCTCTGAAAACTTTCAAATGCTTTGATCCCGTCACTGTTTTGGTCTCGTAGTATTAACAGAGCTCCCCTCTCAGCCCCTCGCCTTCTTCAACAGAAATAGTTCAGTGCTGTGGAAGTGCTTGTTAAAGAAAAATATAATAATAAGAAGGAAAAAAAAAGACAGTTTGCAACCCTCTCCAAAGTTTACAGTCGTCTACTCCAGGCATAATCATTTCAAACTCTGCAGCACTTCACATTTGGTTAAAACCACTTCAGTTTAGAAGTGATTAGAGGTTGAAGATTTGCAGTTTAAAATTTAAATTAAACTGTTTAAAATTATTGGAACACTTCACCCATTTAAAGCAAATAATATTTTTTTTTATATTTATTTATCTTTCCTTCCCAGTACTTCTGGATTTTCAGTCACAAACTGCAGAGCAGAGTCAGCTACTAAAGAATCAGGAGGGATCAGAAGTCAGATTTAGGGTTTCAAATCCTAGTAACTTATAAATGAGAAAGTTGTGGAAAGGACTGCATTTCCACAACAACAAGGACAGCAAAAAAGATCTGTCGATACACAGAGAGAAGCATGGGAATGGATAATAATAGCATGCGGTTTAAGGCTTGTGCTAAAATATTACTTCAGATCATTTGCAGCCAAATTCCTTTATTTATAAAAAGCCTATAAGCACACTATATTCTTTCATCATTTTATTCTAGCTTTCAAAGATTTTCTGTTTATTTAGAGAAATTAACAGAAGGACAGTAACAATAAATCCTCCTCTCCAAATGAATACGTCTTTTTCTTCCCCTCCCAAAGACACAGACAACATCCCCAAACTTATCACTCCTACAAATCTCTGTGGCACGACATCTCTATCTGACCTGTAAACTACAGTGCTCTCTGTTTCGCAAAAATTTATCCCCAGTTTCTCCCAAGAAGCACTAATGTTTGTGTCAAATTCTAGCTCCCAATTAAGAATAAGAATAGCAAAGCACACACACACACACACACACGTAAACCAGAGCTAAGCCATTATACGGAGCACAGCCTTCTGCTTTCGGCTCGAAACGCCTGACAAAGCAAGCCGAAAAATCAAATATTTCCTAGTTTACATCACTCCTAAAACCAGGCAATCCCCACTCGCCGATGGGCTGTGAGGGAGGAGAGGCCAGCAGCTCCTCAGACGGTTCGAAAACAACCCCTTGTTCCAGCTTTCCATCCCCGGAGGCAGGGCAGGCGCGGGGCCGGGCAGCTCCCAACCGAGCCTCGGCTTCTCCCCGCCGGAGCCTCCCGGCCCCGCTCCTCCGCAGTCCCAAGGCGAGGGCACCGAGCAGCCTTTGTGTGCCTGCGAACGGGATGCGTGGGCTCCTTTTCTTTCTTCCTTCACGGAAGGAGGTGTAAAACAGGACAGCCCTCATATGTAATTCTTTAAATGCCCCCTAAAAATACATTTCTGTTTACTTAGCCCTGGCTTTCATCAGTGTTGCTCCGGCTTCAAAGATCAGTGAAGGGCCTTTAGAGTTAGCAAAGGGTGATTTACAGTTAGTTTTTTGTAGTGCTTGAAGTCCTTAATATAGGCAGAGAAAGAGTAAAGAAACATAAAAGCAAGTGAAAATCAAACTGGAGACACACAGCCTCGTGTTTAACAAACCCATCAAAAGCAGTTTTTATCCTTATCTTATATACACTATTATCATTAGCTAACAAACTATGTTTCCTCATTAGGTTCCTTGACAGCTATATGTGTATGTAAGGGATTAGATATACAGGTTATATTAGTGAGATATACAGGTAATATTATTGCTCTGTACTAATTCTTCATAGATGGGAATCCCCATCTAAACAACAAAACAAAATAAGAAATTATTTAAAAACAAAAAAAAAACAAAAAAACAAAGAAGGAAAAAAGTTGTGTTTTCTTTCAAGTACCCACAAGAAATGCTCCACACTTGTACATTTGGTATTCAAATCTTTTATGATCTTTATATTAAAACTTCCTACTTGCCACATGCCTTTTTAAGCAGTACCAGTCTTTGACACACACACTGAAATCTGCCCAGTCTGTTAAAGTTATTGAACTATCGTGAGCTTCCTGACAACAGTGCTCTGCTAATGCCAGTTTTGATTCCACTGACATTAATCTTGGTAGGGCTGAGATGCTGTTAATACTCACTTCCTAAGCGAGGTAACCCCTTCAAAGGCTGACACACACCACCTCGCCTTGTTCATCAAATATATAATCTTACTAAATGCTGTAATCTTAAATCCCAACCTAGAGTAACTAGCAGTGCTTACATTATCATTTTTCTTTAAAGTTCATCTAAAGGGAAAATATATATATATATATATCTATTAAAGAACTGCAGATTTCAAAAAGTACACAATCAGAACTTAGGACCAACACCTTCTCCATATACTGCACCAAACTGCTTATTAAGCTGTAACATTCACACAATCTAGAGGTTATTCCTGCCTTTCTTCCAGTCCACCCACGCTTCCAACATACATGAATCTTCCAGAAGGTCCCACTGAAATTTTCAAGAGCTTTTTTTCCCATTTGACAACTTTACATCCTCAAATTAAAAAGGGGGAATGTGGTTATATCATATGATGTACAAGGAATTATAAAAATGGCCCTTCATTGCCAGTGCTACTCAATGACAGCTCATTTTCTTGTGCCAATATGAAAAACAAGATTAGAAGTGACTCTAATTCTTACCCAGACTTCAGGCCAGTGAAAGTCAAGTTAAAGAAATAAGGCTCTCAGTCTCTGGAGGGCAAGGGTACCAGTCAGTTATTTCTTATGAACACTTGCTGACATGTGCACTAAGCATAATAATAATAATTTTATTTATAAAGTGCTCCCCCACCAAAGTGCTTGGGGCAATTTACAATATCATAAAAGCAATTTAAAATACATTTTAAAACATAGGAAATAATGGGTCACCCTCTAATAATAATAATTTTTGTTTAGAAAATTATGACGAGAGCACTGGCCTAATGTTAGGTACTCCCATCAGCTACAGCAGAGGAGAAAGAAAAAGAGAGAAAGAAGGAATGGAGAGGAGAGGAGAGGAGAGGAGAGGAGAGGAGAGGAGAGGAGAGGAGAGGAGAGGAGAGGA